>JADBJO010005164.1:37500-135000 GCA_016801955.1 Conus betulinus
GTTTGTGTCACACGACACATACCACACAGTGTGATCTTTTCCAACACCTGCCACTGTTTTTTTTTTCTGGATCAGTCTGCCGTTTAGTGTTGGCATTGTCGTTTGCAAAACTGACTAGCTTTGAAAGGACTGTATCAGAATAGAACAGCTGAAAATAATCCACTGCCTTCATTGACGTATTGAGTATGCGCACAGGACCGGGGTGCCATTCAAAGTTTTTCCAAAGTGTGCGTGGTTCAGTGAAATCCCACCTGTCCAGTCAAATCGTGGCCGATTGTAGCTAAATGGAAGATTTTCATCATCCAATTCATCGCCAGTATCACTGTCATATTCGTTCATGGCACTGGCAAGTTCTGCTCTCTCTCTCTTCTTGTTAGATCAAACAGATCGAAGTCATCGAATAAATTGTAATTTCGTCGTCAGAAAACTGATCGCTGCCTGCGTTTTCTTAACCCTCCATCTTCTCAGTAGGCACCAAACAGTGTGTTCTCACGGTCAAGTCAAGATAAAATTTCGGTTCCACACTTTCCCACGCTGAGGAAGTAAGCAGGCATGATTTATCTAAACATCCTGCAAGTCCCGTTACAAGGCGAAGGCCGCTATGACGCGCCAACCATGTGACAGGTGGGTGCAGATTTCAAGGCGTGAACCGCTGCAGCGGGTTGCCGACGACGAAAAGGAGTATGTTTCTCTGAACCGCTGAGGCGGTTTTCAGGAATGAAAGGATAAGAAGATTGTCAAACCGCTCTAGTAGTTGGCAGGAATGAAAGAGTTAAGACATACATCAGGCTATGCACCCATTCCTGACATGTGGACTCTGGCCCATGAGGGACTTGGGGAGAGTTGTGGGTGTGTGAACAGAGAACAAGGAGATGATGGAAAACACAGGCAAGAGAAGAGGAGTGGAGCATGATGCTGGCAAATGTTCCGCAGACCTATAGGATAGAATGGATGTCAATTGAGCTGAACAAGCCTCCCTTCCTCTGACCGTAATCAACATGACCACATTCTGATACAATGTCCCTTATCAATCAACAGCTAAAAACATGAAAAAAAAGATGAATATAAGCATGATCCAGTTCCTGGTGTCCCTTATTAATCAACAGCTAAAAACATGAAAAAAAGATGAATATAAGCATGATCCATTCCTGGTCACAAACTATCAGCCTTTTTACTTAGCAGACAGAGGAGACTGTGGGCACTCTCCACTTGTTTCCATGCATGTAATACCGCCCAACCCTTTCAACAAACAGGAGCAGTCAAAACACATTTACTTCATGTGATACCAGTTTATTTACGATTCAGTACAGTCAAACAGTCTCTTTTATTGCACATATCAATTCAAACAGCTGTATCATGTTCAGGCAGTACTTGCTAGCACAAGCGTCTTGCAGTACAAACACATGCAGGCACACGCAATCACACATACCAGCAATCGCATTAACCATTAAACTGCCTGTAAAGGGATTGATTGCAATCTCATTAACCATTAAACTGCATGTAAAGGGATTGATTGCAAAAGTAGAAAACCAACACTTTTGGATCCTATGGACCAGTTTATTTAGCTAGGACAGGCGGCTGTTTAAGAACAGAAGTTGCATCTAAATGGAAAAAAAATATCTTCTCATTAATTTCAACATAGTGAATGCATCACGGTCAGATTAACATTAAATTCCATTGCTTTTGTGTGAAATGGCAGTTTTAAATCAGCGTATTATGTCATTTCACGTTTATGTCATGCTCTTTTGGTGCCAGCACTGATTCAAAGATGCCTGCTCTTCATTCTTTAAAAAGACTGCTCTGCTATCACCTGTCAGTGAATCTTCCATGGCCTTAGACCCGAGTCTGCTACCATGACAGAAAACAATAAAAATCATTATTTTCCTCTTCAACAAATCAGCCGAACCAGACCCTGACAGTACAAAAAATATGCAAGGTCCCCAGTCTATGTTAGCTGTAACTCATCTTGGTAAAATGTAACCTTGTAACATATCTTGATAAAATGTAACCTATCCAGGAGCCCCAGTTCAGTGTACCTACATCGTAAGTTGTCCCTGGTTTTCGTTTCTCCGAGACTGGTTCTGTCGCTGGTTGTTGAGTGACAGTGCAGGATAGTCTGTGTTGGGACCAGTTTGTAAAATTCCTACCACTGTCACTGCATACACACACACACAAACACAATCTTTCTCTTTTATCGAATCTCTCCATTTGCTAGTGAACAAGACATAAAAAAAAAATATTTCAGGAATGGAAACATCTCAAATCTAAACAAACTGACAATGTTGCCTCCATCACAGTAAAGCTTTTGCTCAGAGAACCAGACCAAATGAACCAACCAGCCACAAAACATATTTCATGTGATACCTTAGTTGTGACTGCTGTGATCAAAAGAGCAAACTACTGCAAAGTGGCACCATCCGTGTTTTTCTTCCTCTTCCCCTTTAAAAAGGAACATTCCAACACTTCTCTCCTCTAATTTTGCTGCTGTAGTTTGTGTTTTTTTTTCATGTTGTTTGAATCATCTTTTCTTCCTCAGTGCAAAAGCTGGCGACATGTGCCTATCAATATTGTTCTGAAGTTGTCTGACCTTGTCTTGTTTGGCCTTGAAGCATCACTGCCATGATTGTCTTTGAATATTCAAGTCCCTCACCTTTGAGCAAGATAAGCCTTCCACCTGAAAAGCCGACAGTCTGTCATGACAGACACAAAAGACAGGAAACACTTCTCCAAAGCCTCCCCTATCCACACCTCACCCAATCAATGCCATTTCTTTCCCTGCTATCTTCCATTTGCATTCAACACAAAGTCATACATAAAGCCCCTACAGACCCTGTCATCATATAAGATCAATACCTTGAACATGATCCAAAGTTCAACTGACCAATTACTTTGACACATCCCTTTTTTTTATTTACAGTTCTTATTTATGTGACTGTAGTTACATAATTCCCGTCCACACATACAATTCCAATTGAAACAAAATAAATGCACAAGTATGATGAATTCAATATATGTGTATGATGAACTGAATGTTTTTGCCATCTATACACTTCCAATCATGCATTATTAAGGCTAAAAACATGCTGACCTGCCTCACAATTTTTAGTCTGACTTCTCAGAGTTAACAACCTCAGTTTTGAGTATTACTGTATGCAGGGGTCTCTTGTCACAGAAACTGGCACATTTAGGAAGACATGGGCAAATTAATAATGTTGAACACTGCACATGCTTTTTACGCCACCACTGAAGATCACCAACACCAACTAAAAATGCTTGATAAAATATTCAATATAAAATTATATATGCAAACTATGAAAAAAAAAGAGAGACTAATTTATAATAGGAAAAAAAAAACAGAATATAAACCCTAATATGAGTACACATTTATTACCAAAAAGCAAAAGCGCCATGCTAAAGAAGAATCCACATGTACATGTTCAAAATATCCAAAATCTATCGACAGCTTTAATGATAAATACTGTAACCATGAGACTTGATTTTCAGTCACTTCAACTCATGCAAGTAAATGGGCAAAAAGGGGGCAAAACGCAGAGACTGCAACATAAGGCACAACGCTTCAACTTCCCTTCCTACCTTCCAGCCTTACTCTCTACAAATTTTACTGCCCCATGAGAAAATAATTGTTCCATACTCTTCCAAACAAACCCAACACAATGTAAGTACAATGGCACGGACAGACAAGCCACATTCATGAACCACTTGCATCATAACTACTTCAACTACAACCAACTAATATGTCCATCAACTTTTATCAGGGCAAATCAGCTCGCACTGACACTCTACCGTAGTCTACGCAGTTTTACCTCCTCTTTATAGCAATCACTTAAAACCAAATAATTTTCACTCTTCTTTCCTTGAAGAGCAAACATGTTCATATACACAGGTGCATCAGTGGCGTTGAAAAATATAACGAGGAATTGCTACGTGATGCACCATAGAAATCTTGTAAATAACCGATGAAATATGAAAACAGTTCAGGGACACCACCTATTACTTTCCCCCAATGCCATACCTCCTAGAATCCTCATTTTTCTTTCTGCATTCTGAACTTTAATAGCATAGCTACAGATCAATGTACCATTACATCTGAAATTCTGAAAAATCTGCTGCCGTCTCTTTCCATTTGATTATACATTTGAAATTGTTGCTTCTTATGATCAAGTCTAATCATTCTCTGCAAATCTGCCTTCAGCATTCATGTTTTTTTACCAACTCAACTCTTGCTGTAGTTATACTGAAACAGAGACAGAGAGTTTACCCACTCTTGCTGTAGTTATACCAAGGCAGAGACAGAGAGAGAGAGAGACAGAAAGAGGGGAGAGAGAGAAGGAGAGAGCAAGATGGGGGAAAAGTAATGGGAAGCAACAACATCAAAGGCTTATCACAGCTCCAACATTAACATAAAAATGAGCACAATCATCATGAACCAACATCACCACAGTCTCATTCCACCTGAAGGAACACGATAACCTTCTGACCGTCATTCCAGCTGTTCAAACCATCAACTTCTTCTCATGTCTCCCAGGCACAAGTGTTTCTCATGCAAAATGAAAGAAAAAAAGTCATACACAACATCCCCTGATTTCGTCTGAATAAGTGTATGAATATTTCCAGCAACTTTCAATGATGTAAACATACATCACCCCTCCCACATTTCTCTATTTAAAGCATTCACACCTGAATTTCAATCGTTTTTCTGAATATCCATGTGGACATGCTCACTCATAAATGCACAAGCCCAAAAGCAGACACTCAGATGTAATGTAAGCGCACACATATGCGTGTGCGCATGCACACACATGCACAAATCAGGCCTGGTTGGAAAAAAAGATTTGTGAGATGAAGCCCATCCACAAGCCATCAACAGCCTTGTCCATAGACCCTTTTTTTGGCTTCTTTTGTCAAGATCTGCTTCTTCTACACTAATTGAAAATAAACGTTTAACAAATAATACAGAAGGCATGCTGTCAGCCATACAACTAAAGCAGGAGTATAAAAAAAAACTTATACAGACTGAAACGGCATAGGAAGGCGCATTTTTGAGCAAGCCACACAGCATTAGTGCGTGGTAATGTTTGTCATATTCTCTGCTGTTTAAGCCGGGTGCAAGTGTGCCTTCAACCAGTCCAAGATTGATGTTACATTAAGAGGCATACAATGCTAACAGGTCAAGCATGCCTAGCTATACATTATAGACTTAAGACAGAGTCTGAGACTCACTATTCCCAGGTGCCCGTCACTACTGAAAACCACACTGTGAACATGTACAAAACCTCATGCGAAAGAAAACAGAGAAGAGGAGAAGGGATGGTGAATAGTAAACAGAGGAAGTAAAAAAGATGGGCAAGTCTTAACTCTGGGTTTCCTCAGTAAACAAATTCTTTTCACACATGACAAAGCCATTTTACTAGAATTGGATGAGACTGGTCCCTCAAAATATATTGATCTCTGAGAGATATATTCCTGCACACTCACGCATTTCTATTGTCACTACAATCCTTACTACAATGAGTAAATAAAATCTCATTCACTTAAAATCGAAGTCCCCACACACCATGAAGCTAAGTCCAATAAGGCAAGTGGAATGTGTATTGCACCAATCAAAACCATCTTGGTTGTTTTAACTTCCCATAGTATTACCAAACTGCTGTTAAGCGTCACCCACACAATTACACACTTTTTTCACAGTAAACAAGAGCAGTTCTGTAAATCTCAAAACTGAACATGTTCCCAAGACACATGGTTACGGAGACATAAAATGTGACACAGAAGTCTGTCTCTGTGATCCTCAAAGTAAAACATGTCCTTGTGACACATCTCAACCATGCTGGCCCAAAATGTGACATAGAGTTTCATCTCTGGAGGCTGGCCTGGATTTCTCCATTCCCTGAAGGCAAGTGTCCACTAAACCTAGGTTTCCATGGGACTGCTGTCACAAAGCAACACCATCACGTAAACTGACTGGGGTTGCACAGTGTTGGCCAAGCACCACCCTCCTTCCAGGTCAGTGCCATGGATGGGAACCACTTTGATCCAGTCTGGAATCCCGATACCTTAAACAGTCTTCATTCTTGCCAAGCACTCTCATCATCACGGTGAAAAAGGACACCCAGCAACAGTTCTGGAGACACCTCAGCTTGTGAAGTCCTGCAGAACAAGTTACCTGAAGCCTCAAAACTGCTGGGGTCTGTCTCACAGGCTGTATGGACACAGAACATCCATGGACTCAGAGAGGACAAAGATGCTCTCCGAGCCATGGAGTCGAAGAGCATCTTGCAGTGGTGGAATAGGACATCATGAGGAAGTAAAAGGACACCTTGCCATAAGAAAAGGACATCACGCAGCTGTAGAAAAAACAGGATATCCTGGATCAGTAGGCACGTGTCAACGTCGGGTGGAGGGGTCTGGGATGGGTCTGTGTCACTGTCCTCTCTCTGCTGCTCTTTGGTCGGAGGAAAGGAAATCTGCAATACAGCACACAGTACACCAATGAAAACAGACTACTTTTTTTCTTTGACTCATCTAAAGACATGATGCTTCCATATAGCTTTAGATAATTGTTTCGCAAAGAACATGCTGCTCTTTGACACAGCAATAAAATACAACTTAAAATAGTTGCAACAAGCATTTGTCATGCATTAGGCTTTGCTTACAAGATATACCCCCTCCCCCCTAAAAACAAAACAAACAAAAAAAAAATTCCAAACTGAGATTCCATACAAAATCAACAAGAATCTGGAAAAAAAAAAAAAAAAAAAAACAAAAAAAAGAACTCTAGGACAATGAAGATCTGCCTTTGCTCACAAAGGGCTAGTGTTACCTGTCTTTGTCCATACAGAGCAATGGGGACATATCTTAGTTCATACATGGCTAGTGGGGCCTGTCTTTGTTCACACAGAACTACTGGGACCTGTATTTGTTTACACAACTATGGAGACCCATCTTTGTTCACACAAGACTTAAGATCCCTGTCTGTGTTCACACAGGGCTATGGGGACCATCTTTATTCACTTAGAGCTATGGGAACCTGTCTGTGTTCACACAGGGCTATGGGGACCTGTCTCTGTTCACACAGGGCTATGGGGACCTGTCTTTATTTACCAGAGCTATGGGGACCTGTCTTTGTTTACCAGAGCTATGGGAACCTGTCTTTGTTTACCAGAGCTATGGGGACCTGTCTGTTCATGCAGGGCTATGGGAACCTGTCTTTGTTCACACAGGGCTATGGGGACCTGTCTTTGTTTACCAGAGCTATGGGAACCTGTCTTTGTTTACCAGAGCTATGGGGACCTGTGTTCATGCAGGGCTATGGGAACCTGTCTTTGTTCACACAGGGCTATGGGGACCTGTCTTTGTTTACCAGAGCTATGGGGGACCTGTCTTTGTTTACCAGAGCTATGGGAACCTGTCTTTGTTCACACGGGGCTATGGAACCTGTCTTTGTTCACACAGGGCTATGGGAACCTGTCTTTGTTACCAGAGCTATGGGGACCTGTGTTCATGCAGGGCTATGGGAACCTGTCTTTGTTCACACAGGGCTATGGGGACCTGTCTTTGTTTACCAGAGCTATGGGGACCTGTCTTTGTTTACCAGAGCTATGGGAACCTGTCTTTGTTCACACAGGGCTATGGGAACCTGTCTTTATTTACCAGAGCTATGGGGACCTGTCTTTGTTTACCAGAGCTATGGGAACCTGTCTGTGTTCACACAGGGCTATGGGGACCTGTCTTTATTTACCAGAGTATGGGGACCTGTCCGTGTTCACACAGGGCTATGGGGACCTGTCTTTATTTACCAGAGTATGGGGACCTGTGTTCATGCAAGGTTATGGGAACCAGTCTGTGTTTCACAGGACTATGGGGACCTGTCTTTGCTTACCAAAGCTATGGGGACCTGTCTTTGTTCACACAGGGCTATGGGAACCGTCTTTCTTTATTTACCAGAGCTCTGGGGACTGTCTGTTCATGCACGGCTATGGGAAACCTGTCTTTATTTACCAGAGCTATGGGGACCTGTGTTCATGCACGGCTATGGGAACCTGTTTTTATTTACCAGAGCTATGGGGACCTGTCTGTTCATGCAGGGCTACGGGAACCTGTCTTTGTTCACATAGGGCTATGGGGACCTCTCTTTATTTACCAGAGCTATGGGGACCTGACTGTGTTCATACAGGGCCAAGGAGACTTCCGCTTCTTCACAAAGGGCTATAGGGACCTGTCCTTCTTCATGCCAGCCTATGAGGATCTGTCTTGGTTTACAAACAGCTACGGGAATTCATCTTTATTCACACAGGGTATGTTTACGCAAGGCTATGAGGATCGGTATTAGTGAAGCCTGTGTTTATTTACACAGGACTATGAGGACCTGAGCTGGTTCACACAGTTATGGTCATCTGCCTTAGTTCACCCAGGGCTAAGTCGACCTGTCTTTGTTCACATAAGCAAAGAGGACCTTACCTCGGCCCAATCCGCTCCATTGATCAGGGACGTGCAGGAAGTAGCGATCCATGGCTTCCAGAAAGCGCCCTCTGTACAGCTGCGGAGACACCACCGTTGGCATCTTACCTGCACATTCAATGTCCACCTTGTACAGTGCTTGAATCACATGTTCATCTTTCTTCTTCTATCACATACAGTACTGGAATGCTGACTTGTCTACCTCAAAACTGAACCATTACCTATATGACCATCTCATTAAAAACAAAATATGATAACAATATCATAATGCCCTCCTCCCTTTCACCCCCCCCCCCCCCCCCCCCCCCCCCACACACACACACAGTGACAGACAGTCTCACACATGATATACCCTTCATACAGTTTTCATTTTCCACCTTTTTCTTCTCTTTGCACTGCCACTCCATCCCCCTTCCCCACCCCCTCCCCCTGTTTTTTTTTGGGTGTGGGGGTGTGGAGCTAATCAACAGTAGGAGTTAAAGTGACAGACACACCTTGAGCAGATTTGCTGTCACTGTTGTCAGGAAACATCATCTTGAATATGGAACAAGACGATCGGTCGTTGACAGGGACAGATTTGTGTCAGCCACCAGCCTACACATCATGATCATCATCTCAGCATTTGTCACCTGCTGCTCCAGATCCCCCCTAGACTTCGCCTCAGCCTTTTTCAATGCTTGTACAACTGAAGGTGTTCCTTTCACCATTTCGGATAGGTTTTTTTTTTTAAGCAGTTCTGACGAAACATGCTTTGTGCTGTCGTTGTGCCCCCCATGAGCATAACTAAAACCTGTTTTCACAAAAAAAGCACCACACCAAAGTTTTGAACTTTTTTTTTAGCTTGGGACTAAACACTTCCAAGTTTGCATGGTATGCATTCAGGAAAGCATGCTCCCTGGTTTTGGCAACCTTTTTTTTCAACATCCAGCTCTTCATCACTCTCATGAACGCATAATTTCACTGGTGGCAGCATTCTCTTAGTGAATATCTGTGTCAGTCGCTCACTATGAAAGATGGCCGACCATGGTGTAAGCAAGCACGTGCAAACTGGAACTAGGGACAATAACTTGCCATCTTCAAACAGGAAACAACAGTACTTTTTTTTTAAGTCAATGTTGCCGATTTTCATATTTTTGTACTACTCAGTGTATTATCGTATTTTTCATTCACATTTTGTAAAATACGCTAAAAAATCATAGGGTAGGCAGGTCTGGGAACGGCATGCCATTCTTCTTCATAGTTCATCCGTTTTATTATATCATACAATATGTTAATCAGAAAGGCAATCTACCCTTTACATCACACTGGAAATCTACAGACTTCAGTCACACGTTTGGTTCGCAATATCTGTCAGTGTATAAGAGACTGTCCGCTGCTTAGCCAGACTGACCCTTTGATGAAGCAATAAGGTTGAATAGAGTGCACAGGTACATTCTACATGCTGAATCTTAAGAGCCACAATAACTCTACTCAAAAACAGCAAAATGCAAACTCACTCTCTCTTATATACACACACACACACACACACACACATACACACACACACGCACACACACACATGCACACACAGAGTACTAACAATTATCATACACGTACAATTAAGATGGGGGAACTGACTGCAGTAATTCAAAGCACTGTTTACAAAGATCGCCCAACTTTTGCTAAACATTTGTTCTGCTTGGTAAACAAATGTTCTAATATGTATTTGTTCTGCTCAATATCAGTTCAGTTTAACATCTGCCAAAGAAATATGAACCACTGAGAAACACATCTCAGAAAGGCTGAACAGATAACAATTTTCTTTTACATTCATAGACAGCTCTTTTCATCTTGTCTCTTCCTAACAGAGGATGTTTACCTGTATGATCATTTTTTTATATTCTGGCAGTTACACTATGTTTTGGGACCATAGTCATTCTATGTTTTGGGACCATAACAATTAAATCATGTTTTCATAATCCCCTAAATGGGTAACATGATCTTTAATGAGCACAGCAAAATGACCAGTATTCAGGCAAGGAAAACACAGGCACTGCAAAGATACGCAAACAATGACACTGGGCATAGCAAGATCTGCAGAAGGGGGACAACTGCTAGATCTACAGCTAAGGACACTAGGCACTGCAGGATCTACAGACAAGGACAGTGGGCACTGCAAGAGCTACAGAAAGGGACACTGCAGGATCCGCAGACAGGGACAGTGGGCACTGCAAGAGCTACAGAAAGGGACACTGCAGGATCCGCAGACAGGGACAGTGGGCACTGCAGAATTTAGACAGGGACACTAGGCACTGCCGGATTTACAGACATGGGCACTAAGCACTACACTCAGCACTGCAAGATTTACAGATATGGACACCAGGCACTTTGCAAGATCTACAGGTGTCGACTAGGCACTGCAAGATTTACAGAAAGGGACACTGGGCACTGCAGGATCTACAAATAGGAACACTAAGTACTACAGGCTCTATACATAGGGACACAAGGCACTGCAAGATCTACAGATTGAGACACAGGGCATTGCAGGATCTACAGATTGAGGCACAGGGCACTTAAAAATTTATAGACTGAGACACTGGACATTACAAGATCTACAGACTGGGGCACTGGGCACTGCAAGATCTACAATTTTTAACACTTAGCAGCACAAGATCTAGATAAATACCATACGCACTGAAGGATCTGCAGATACAGGAATGGCAAAACCCACAAAGAGGGACACAGGACATGGCAAGATCTACAGACAGGAACACTGAAGACATGAACACCTGGCACTGAAATAGAAAGATCTACAGAGAGGGATACTGGACTCAGCATAGATTGGGACACTGCGCATGGCAAGATCTCTGGATAGAGACACACAACACAGCAAGATCGACAGATAAAGACAACTGGCACTGAAAGATCCACGAATAGGGACACTGAGCATAGCAAGATTTACAGATAGGGACCCGGGGCACTGAAATATCTACACACATGGGTACTAAGCATGGCAAGACATACACATAAGGACTCCACTGTACTGCAAAATCTACAACTATGGACAACAGGACTCTACAATCCTTAACCTTCTTGGAGTTGCCCACATCTGAACCACTGTTTTCTAAACCTTTCGAGACAGAAACCACCAGTGTGTGTGTGTGTGTGTGTGTGTGTGTGTGTGTGTGTGTGTGTGTGTGCGTATGGGTGCATGTAGATGTATGTGGCTGGGGAGCGGGGCTGAGAGAGTGCGAAAGGACTGTTCCTCACCTTGACCTCCCCAAGATGTCTTAATCACCATCTCCAGCTTCTTGTCCCAGGTAAACGTGCGAATATAATCTGAAATATAATGCACACACACCAAACTCATGATTTACTCTGGGCAGGTTTTTGTTAATACAAAAATAATTATCACAGCACTGAATGACCGTAACTACTTGTAAAATCAGTAACACATGTCTAGCTTTCTCTCTCAGTCAAATATTCACCTCTTCACGACACTGGTATTATTTTCATTTTGATACAGTAATATCAGTTAATCTTAATCTGTTACTAATGCAGATCATGTGGATAATTAAAAAAAAAAAAAAAAAAAAAAAAAAAAATGCACATTTTCTGACGCACATCCCCTCTTTTCCTCTTCAGGCACAAACTCTACACCAGTCTCTTTACTGACATCATCTTTCATCAGTCACACAAAAAATCATTTGGCGTTTGTCATCCAGTAATTTTTCAGATAATTTTCAAGCCTGATGGCAGTGTTCTCCATTACTGACTTCTTCTTCTTTTGTAAGCGGATAGCGGATAGCCAATAAAACACCAAATGAACACACTCACAAAATTTGCAAGACATGTAACTCTGGGGGTGACAATTCTGCGTGTTCCATGACATGAAGAGTGCAACTGGTTGACATCTGTTAAATCTGGACTTGTAGTAACCATTGAAAAAAAGGAAAAGTCTCCTGGCACACTTTCTTCCAGCTGACTGGTGCTGGAACTGTTGTAAAAAAAGTGAAATCCTGGTCTCCAGCATACCCACATACACCTATCTGTCACCTATGAGGTGTCAGGAATATGACAGAATGTACTTCCAGGTATAAGATGCATAAAAAGCCAAGGCATGAGATGTAATCTATGAGGTGTGAGGTACGAGGGAGACAGTATAAGATCAAAAACACGAGATACGATGAGACGAGATGTGATCTACAAAAGCAGGATAAGATATAATGTATGAAGTATGAGGTAGAATGTATGAGGCATAAGATGCAAAGTATGTGATATGAGATGGCATGTATAAGGTGTAAGATGAGACTAGTCAAACTGACCGATGATGCCGACCACCAGCTCCTTGGTGACCTCATCCAGCCCCACCAACAGGGAGTAGTCCATGACCAGATTGGTGGAGAGGAACGTGGAATCACTGGTGATGGCTGCCTTCAGCACACTTTTGGAGTGGGGGCGCAGGTACAGCGGACTGTCTACGCTGGCTAAAACACAATGCACCACAAGAAATACAGATGAACATCTGAGGAGCGCAGAATCGACAAATAAGTACATGACATGAAATGCTTTGTACTGAATGTGACAGGTAAAGAACCACTATGGAGCACACTGGTTACACATTAGGCCACACCCTGCCAACATTACACAAACTGCTCATACACAAACTTGTGTTGTGTAGACACATACACTTATTGCAAAGAATGAAAGTCAAAAGTAAGTCACTAATTGATGACTGTCACACCAAGTATCTGATAAGCAGAACAATCCAAAGGATCTGGGATGAAACCAAGGGTCTTGGAGACGGACTGATTTTATTGTTAATACAGAGTGAAGTGCTACAATAAGTTGAACCAGTCAGCTCTGACTTCCTTACATCTGCAAGAGATTTCCTTTCATTTCACTGAAGCAAATTACACATCCCATACAAACATATCTACATAAGAATATACACTGATGCTATCAGAGCTCCAGACACAGTTAACTATGCTTTACTTGAGTGTGTGTGTGTGTGTGTGTGTGTGTGTGTGTGTGTGTCTCTCTCTCTCTCTCTATATATATATAAATGGCTTATATATATATATATATATATATACAAACATTTTCAGACACACACAAAAAAAGAAATGGAAGGGCGAGGTTATAGCAGAGCTCTTGAATGACCTTGCCTGCACACAAGTTCATAGATACTCTGAGGAACACAGACAAATCCCTGGCACCCCCTGACAGGCTCACACACAATGACAGCGTGCCAACTCACATTTCAGCAGGTTCTCATCCAGCAGCACCAGTTCCTCCTCCGCCTGCTTGCCTGCCGTGTTCACCAGCCGGTTGCGCATTGACCCCTTGAGGTCAAATTTCTGAAGACACACTTGTCATTCTCAAACACCCATGTGTTCCTTTTACTAATTCAATGAGTACAGAACCCTTTCTTACAATAAATACCCACTAGTTCAGCTGGCCCCTCTACACAAATTGGCTTATTTCTGTATATTTTCTTTCTGTCTGCACCAGGCTGACTTCCCAATTATGACTCCCTAACATCTAAGACCTTTGGTCTTTAAAGATTTTTGGAGGTGATGCTTGAAGACTGCTGTGGAAATTGTTAACCTGATAACATATGAATACTCTTTCTTCATGTAATTCAAGTCCTTCACCCACTCAAACAAACTGCAGAACAAGATTTGAGTGCCCCAAACCCGATTGTGTTTTTGTTTCCATTCAAGTCATCAGTCACCTTCTCTTTCATATCATGTTTCACTATAATCCACAGAGGGAGACAAACAAAATCTGTTCATATCTCAGATTTTACCTCCTTTCTGTCTTCATGGCCTGAAAATTGCCTTGTCTGTACAAATAAAATGACTGCATAACATGAAATGTAAGGGCTAGGACACAGCCCCAGCTATAAAGGTCTAGCTATACCTGTAATGCTTTGTGTCAATTCTACATAGGATTGGTTCTTCCCATATTTTGCAATGACTCACACTGCAAGGGTTTGGTTTTATCAGTAATACTGTGTGAAACCCAAACTACAAAGAATTGTCTGTGCCCGACAGGTAATTTTTCCTTTCCTGTATCATCTTCTCTGCCACCTCAGTGGCACTACTCCCTTGTCACCGATTCTGGCTCCCCGTCCATAGCCACATCCTGTTTTGTCCCACAGCAGCCCTGGCACCGGCAACCTAGTGGGAGGAGTCATCATCATGTTTTAACAGGGCAACCAACCATAGGGGTCACAATGCTGCTGAATCACTTCAGTGATGTCTGATCCAACATACACAGCAAACCACCTACCAACCCCCCTAACAGACAACAATAACTGCTTAGTTGCAAACCGAGATCAACTGAAAGTCCTCCTCCAGAAGGTGCCATCATGTCCATCCAGTGACAGTCCCTGTGATCCTGCAACCTTGACATGAACTCTATAAGGGCACAGACATGGAAAGGAAACCAAAACTGCGGTCATCATAAGAGCAGGGCATGAAAGGCTGCAAAATTTGAGACTTTTCTTCTACCTGATCGTTAAGGATGAGGATGAAGAAGACGAACTTCCGTTCTTTCAGAAATGGCTTGACAAGGCTGAACTTTATGCTTACTTTCATAGCATATCCTGGCATGACCAAATCCCAAGAGAAAACCTGTATTGTTTGTCTTGAAAACTGAAAAATACTCTCAGTGACACATTCATTAATGGCTGAGACATAACCTGTGGTTCCAGCCTTCTTATTTGACCCTTTCACAAACTAAACTCTGAATAGGAGCCGGTCAGGGCAAAAGGATTCCACTAATAAAAAGCTCAGACAGGAATCAAATCCACAACCTCCCACCCCTCACGCTTAGATGCTACCCACTGCGCCATGGCGGCTGGTGTACCTGAGAGATTTGTGACAGCCCTGGCTACAATGCCCTGGTACTACCTGTGATATTTTCCTGTTGTAGAAGAGATTCTCCATCACCAGCAGGTCCTGTTTTAGGGTCGCATTGGTCTGGGTGTTGCGGAACCCAATGCGATACACACCCAGGATCTTGGCCAAAGCTGGGGTTCTGAAATCAGCCACACATGTATGCTGTAATGACAAAGTAAAAAAAAAAGGAAACAACTGTACAGTTCTGCTGTGCATAAATTATAACATTGTGATATATTGTTGGGATTTGGGCCAGAATTTGAAGCAACATTCTTCTCCCTTAAAGCAGTTTACCATCAAGTAGTTGACCATTCTGTCCTTAAGAAAACTTTTTTTGTACAGGACTGTTCTATCAGTAATCAAGGTGCCCCCCCCCCCCCCCCCCTCACTCCCCCCCCCCCGTGCATTTTAATCAAAAACACTTGGGCCTTGGACCTAGTCACACTGAGGAGCTGCAAACCTATCCATCAGCCCGTAGCCCTGCTATACCAATATATAAGGGGATGGGGGAACCAAAAAAAAAAGAAATGGGTGAAAAAAAAAAAAAGAGAAAAAGTTAACTGATGAAAGAAGCGGGACTACAGGGCTCAAATAACGGTACTGGGAGTGGGTTTCAATCCAGCAGGTTCTGAAGGTTCTGTGTAGGAAGGAACTGGGCCTGGTTTGTTTCAAGCTTCACAGCCTTTTTTTTTCCTTGTTTTTGACTTGGCCAGTGAAGCATGTCACTGGTAAAATCATCAGTCCAGATGGGATTTTGCTGGACATTTTTTCTTTCATTTGAGTTACACATCACAGAAACATATGTACTCTATGAAGCAGAAGGGCTTACTATCTCAAGTAAAAAAAAAAACAAACCCAGTGTTATCTCAGTCCGGCTTCCCACCAGACCTACGGTGCACTCAGGCTATTACATTGTAAAAATAAACTGCCACTGGCTTTCTCAAACAAGGCAGCCAACGGCAAGTTGCGTAAGCACTGCAGCATAGTTCTCTTTGTCTCAACACAGGTGGGCCTGTTGGAGTCAAGATTGAAAGCCATCATATACTCCCAACTTTCTGATGGCCATCACACCTGCATCCACTTTGGGAGATGAAAAACAGAAGTGTTGGTCATCAAAATAATCACCTGACAACTGGACAAGTCCAGAATGAAGTTTGCTTGCTGAACATAATGATGCATCTGCCACGGGCAGTCTGACAATGGTTTACGTTAATCCCTGTGTGTTCCACAAGAAATGAGAGTCAGCTGCTGGCCGTATCCACATTGCATAAGTAGAGCATTAGCTGGGTTCTAACTCAGGAAGTCTCAGCTGGTCTGGTTTTCATTTTGTAGGGGATTGCTTTGCAACTACTACTTCCTGAGCTGCTCCAGTGAGGGTCAATCCAGTCCATCCAATAGTTGTCTGTCCACTTTGTACCTGAGGGTGTTCGTAAATAATGCCACCCAGAATCCCAGTTCCCAGACCAACTGTCAAGATCTAAACAATAAAACTCTCACTTTTCTTGGCTTGAAATAATCGTTTACCTTTAGTAGACAAATACTTGGAACACCAGGGCACATCCACAAAATCTATCTTGACAGTAATTAGAGTGGTCAAGACTCTAAAATGTGAAATGTCCGTGAAGACAGGCAGAGAAAATGTCATGTTCAAATTACTCTGGTAGTCGGGTAAAATGACCCAGTGTATCAATGTGAGAGAGGGTATGTGCTTCAAGCACTTTGTCTTACTCAATGTCTTTGGCCATATGCTATATATCTAAACCATGCAGCATGGACCAGTATGGCAGAACATGTCTATAATAACCAGTTTACCGACATCAAAACCCTTCTTTTGCAATAGATTTGAGGATATCACAAAATTAATGTACTTGTGAGAGGGGAGATGGGTGTTAGGGCCGGGCAGCAAAAGCAAAGACTCTCCCCCCACCCAAACTGACCTTTTCAGAGCAAGCTTTGGTGATGTACTGGAAATACTGAGGTCAAACTTTTCAAAGGAGTCAGCCTCCATGGAAGACATCTGCTTCATGATAAAACGGTCATCTGCAACATACCACCAATCAGCATGTTCCCATTCTCTCTTTTATATTCAAACTTTTACTTGCTACATCAAGGATTTCTATATGCATATGCACACATATGACACATATGAATCAGTATAAACAAAAATTTACTCTGCTGAAGGCAATTTTCACCTGTGGAAATTGTTGAAAATGTGATACCAATTCGTGATTTTAACTCTCTTCAGACAAAATAATGTTCATTTAAAATGGTCTGTTCTGACTGGACCAGTCATCTTGTCTGATCAATTGTTCTTTATGATCCCATATACGCCCTTCTACTTGTCTCATTTTTTCTTTCTTTTGTTCCAAAAGTGATCTTTGTGAGTACAATAATATTTAAATTTAAGACTAAACTCATCCATGTGTACACGAGGAAATAATCAAAACAAAAAATGAACCAATCCATACAAATACAAACACACTTCAAACTGGTTATGTTTCTGCCAGTCCTCACTCAGTCAACAGATCACAGAGAAATGAACACAGATGCACTCTTCCATAGCCCGTCAAACATTCATCACTCACTCAAAACACTGTGACAGAATGAGCCTCCCCATACACATACCCATGCTCCATCAATCAGTCTTCACTCAATCAAAAGATGTGAACTGATGAACATGCCAGCGTACACCTACACCCTGTGAATCACCCCCCTAACTCACCATCTGTCTTGCAGAAGGCAGATCCAGACTTGCCTCCCTTTGCTTCCCAAGGCTTACAGCGACTGAGGGAACGGATGAACCTGTCGCATGTCCGCCATGAACCATTAATCTCTGAAGGTGTTTTTTCATGTACACTTATACCATTCACCTTGGGCAACATCTTCAACAGGCACATGAACACTTTTGACCTCTGGCCAAGTTTTAAAAGTACACACAAACCATTCATCTCTGGCTACATTTTCATGGACGCATAAACCACTCATCTCTCATCAGATTTTCAATGTACACATAAACCACTCATCTCTCATCAGATTTTCAACGTATGCATAAACCACTCATCTCTCATCAAATTTTCAATGTACACATAAACCATTCATCTCTCATCAGATTTTCAACGTACACATAAACCATTTATCTCTCATCAAATTTTCAATGAAAACATAAACCATTCATCTCTCATCAGATTTTCAATGTACATGTAAACCATTCAGCTCTTATCATCATCTTCTTTATCACCAATCTTGCTCTACGTCTTTACAAAAAAAACCCCACAAGGATGTCAGCATTAGTTTGTTTTGAATAAGAACAGGGTAAATGTCATTCCATCAAATGCTTCATGAGTCTTCTTTCCCCCCCCCTTAGGGCACAATGCTGAAGAGCACCAGGTTCCTCCAGTTCTGTTGGTTGAGTCTCTGCAGATGTTTTCCCGTTCACTCTGCAATGTTGTCGGCCCATTGTCGGTCCATTATCATTTTTATCTTCCCCTCCGTCTACTCCTTCAACAGTTCCCACAAAGGACTGTTTAAACTAGGCCACTGGATCTTGTTACATGGATATACCAACTTGGTTTTCTTTTCTTGACTTATGTCAGTAGATCTTGCAAGGCACTGTGTGTTGCCTGGTGGTGAGACACACTGGCTGATTGGTGATGTGATCAGTATAACTGATGTTCAATATCTCTTCAAAGAACATCTTACCTCCATATCTTGGATTCCTCTGTCCAGATCCACTATGAGGGTCCACACCTTGAACGTCCACAGAAAGATGGAATTTACCAGTGCAGACAGGAGCCTGATCTAGTGTTTCATGGAGATGTTCTTGTCCTTCCATACAGGTGCTAATGTGGACAGTGCTGTGGTTGTCTTTGCTAACCTTGAGAGAGATTTCTGGTTTGGACCACTTACTACTGATGATGGATCCCAGGTAAGTGAACTGTTGAACAGATTCTAACCTCTCTCCATTGGCAGTTACCACTATTAATGGTGGTGTCGTGGCTAGCCATCAACGTGCTCCTCTCAACGCTGATTTCCTTGCCATATCTTGTTAATGCTTTATCCAGTCATTCAACAAGCTTGAAGAGTTTTGTTCGCTGCCTGCCTGGCCATCAGTGTCATCTGCTAACCAAATATTTGTGAGGGTTCTTCCCCTAATACTGACTGTGCTGACAGGATCCTCAAGTACATCAGTCGTAATACTTTCCAGGAATATGTTGCAAAGTGAGGGAGATAGAAGGCAGCCCTGATGAAGACCAACTGAAGTATGGAATCTCTTGCCAATATCACTCTGTATGAGCACCGCACTAGCTGCTTTGGAGTACAACTGCTAAATGATGTTGATAAGTTTCTGCCCTTTTAAATTTCTTCACTGTGGCTCACACAGAGTCTCCAGCAAGACTGCCAAACACACTTCCTGATGTCTATGAAGATGTGGAGAACTCCATCTGATGCTGGAGATACTTTTTGCAAAGGCTACAAGATCTGTTTGAAGGCACTTCTGCGTTTGTGGAATCTGTTCTTCAGCAATGATGGTATCTGCTAAGATCTGTTTGAAGGTACTTCTGCGTTTGTGGAATCTGTTCTTCAGCAATGATGGTATCTGCTAACAGTTGCAGTCTATTCAGAATGACTTTTGGCATTACTTTGCTGGCATGACTGATTAAGTTTTCAGTACGGGCTAGTTCTGGCAGTGTTGAAGATGTTCTGTTTTGGTAAGGGTGATGATCAGTGACTGTGCCCATAGCATCAGCAATTTCCCACACTCCCCAGAGCTAATCTTATTGCAGATGGCAGCCTCTCCGTCTGGTTTCAAGTGTTCTGCAGGATGTTGTTGATGCCTGCTTTAATCCCCCATTTCAGGGATTTTGCTGTAGCTATGATTTCTTCACAGAACTGGAAAAATCACCCTCATTTGATGAACCCTGTGCTGTTAGTGTGTTTGGATCTCTCTGTAATGCATACACTTGTTGAATGATTCGCTCGCACATGGATGGTTACAATCCTCTGAAACCAGGGTAGCTCCCAGGGCAGCATTGTTGATGTTTTTGTAAATTGAAAGTTCTACTCCATGTACAGGTCTGTCTTCTTCTCCACCGTAGTACAGGGCATGCCTTTCTTCTGTCTGCACTTCTCTGTTGTTCTTCCATCTTACTGGGCAGAGGCCAAGAAAATGCTAAGCGTATCTGTCCATTTCATGAGTCAGTTCTTTGTTTTTCAACCTGCCTAAAAGTGTTCATATTCCAGTGGCAAATGTAATGATGTTCCTTCTGCACATACTCTGTGGTTACCCCAGCAGCACATTCTTCGATTCCACCCAAGTGGAATCGTTGGGTGGCGCTGTCATTGTTTACTGATCTGGAGTGATCTTTGTATTTTCTACTTCCATGTGGTGATTCTTGGGCTAAAGTCACACCTGGTGGAGCTCATCCCTCTCCAGGTTAAATTTCTAGCTTGGGTAAACTCCCAACATGAGGCAGGTAGAACTAGGTTTACATGGGTACCTCTAGCAAAGGAGAACCTCTGGCTGACCCATTCTTGAAGTGTACACAAATGTACACATTTCTTCGCACTTTATGTCCTTTCTACTTTCATGGAATATATTCACTGTCCAGAAGTTTAAAATGTTGACATGTTCTTTCAGATTTCTTCTTCAAGAGTTTCTTTCCTTGGATATGACAAGAGCAAAAAGCGAGAGCATTTGTATTTAATACCCCTTTCCAAATCCCGACCACTTACATATTTTCTACACGATATCCTCTCTCTCTCTTGTATCCAGATACAGTCAATTTAAATGCGCAAAGGAACCAAGAACTGAAAACTACAAATGGAAAAGTCAGTGACCTACATTTCTTCTCCAGCAGGAAAGATGTGTTTGCGTAGTTTTCGGAACTGTGTTCAGCAAAGTACACTCGGCAATAAAACTTGGCACTGGGGTCAGAGAACTCTGCAACAGGCATATGACACAATAGAACTTGACATGGGGTCAGAGCATTAGGGTCAGAGAACTCGACAACAGGCACATGACATAACAAAACTTGGCACTGGGGTCAGAGAACTCTGCAACAGGCGTATGACAGAATAGAACTTGACATGGGGTCAGAGCATTAGGGTCAGAGAACTCAACAACAGGCACATGACACAACAAAACTTGGCACTGGGGTCAGAGAACTCTGCAACAGGCGTATGACAGAATAGAACTTGACATAGGGTCAGAGCATTAGAAACTCGACAACAGGCCCATGACACAATGAAAACTGGCACTGGGGTCAGAGAACTCCATAACAGGCACATGACACCATAAACAAAACTTGAAACGGGGGTCAGATAACTCTGCAACAGGCACATGACACAATCACACATGGCACTGGGGGCAGAGAATCTGAACAGGCATATGAACAATAACACTTAGCACTGGGGTCACATAACTCAGCAAGAAGCAAACAACATCATGAAACTGGGGTCACATAACTCAGCAAGAAGCAAACAACACCATGAAATTTGACATAGGGGGTAGGGGACCTCTACAACAGACATGTGACACAATGAAACTTGAGACTGGGGTCAGAGACCTCTGTAACAGGCACGTGACACCATAAAACTTGACACTGGGGTCACAGGACTACACAACAGGCGCATGACACCATAAAACTTGACACTGGGGTCAGAGAGAACTCTGCTACATACATATGACATCATAAAACTTGACATCAGGGTCACAGAACCCAGCAACAGGCACATGAGAATAAATATTCTGACAGCTTCTCCTACCAATCAGAGGATTACAGTTTTAAGTGCATGGAAAAAAAATGCCCAAGCATAATCACTAAGGATTTCCTTTTTGGTGTGTAGCTCTTAAAGACAGCATTTACCTTAGTTCTATCGAAGATATAGTAGGTCTTAAATGGAAAGAAGCTGAGTTACAAGCTTGATTGTTTAAATGTCGTGTCTTTTATCTCTCTTTACATTAACATGTTCGGCTACATGATTTGCAGAATTCTGAAAATTTCCCTGGAATTTGTAGAAAAAAAGACATCACAATTCATCTGTTTGGGGGGGAAAAAAATTGGTACTGCTATCAGAAAACTCTGGAATAGACTCCTGATGCCCATAAAAACTAGGCACTGGGGTGGCAGAACAATGCAACAGACATGGCACAATAAAACCTGGGGCCAGAAAACTTTGTAACAGGTACATGACATAACAAAACTCAGAACTTGGGTGACAGAACTCCCCAAAAACGCCACATAAGAGTAACACTTCTGGTGGTTTCTCCTATCAATAAAGCACACATTCCTTTTTTTTTGGTAAGTTTAAGAAAGAATAATGCCTGAACATTTTTTCTTATGGCAAGAACTTGAATTAGAGACCAGACTCTTACCTTTATCTGTCTTTTTTATCTGGAACAACGAACATCAAGATCAACGAACAGTAATGCTGAACATGAAATTAGGGCTATGTTCCTATTGCTTTTCATGTTTGTATTTTTGTCATTTTTTTCCCCCTGCCAAATCCATCTGAATGGGCTATCGCAGGGAAAAAAAAAAAAAAAAAGAGGACAGAACCGACCATCATGAGTGAGTTAAGATGTATGCAGTGCATGTTTACTCTACTCACGCAGCTCAATATGGACACTGATTGGCTGCTTGCTGGCCTTGTTCTTGTCTGTGCCCTCTGGTAACACTGCACTCCCAGTCAGCAGCGACAGCCCTTCTGGGTCATCTGAAATCACATGACTCACTGTCAGACTGGGTAATCTGAAAACCACATGACTCACTGTCAGCCCTCTCTGGGTCATCTGAAAACCACATGACTCACTGTCAGCCCTTCTGTGTCATTTGGAAACCACATGACTCACTGTAAATCCTTCTGGGTCATCTGAAAATCACATGACTCACAGTCAGTCCTTCTGGGTCATCTGAAAACCACATGACTCACTGTGAGACTTCTGGGTCATCTGAAAACCACATGAATCAGTGTCATCCCTTCACTGCCATTTGAAAACTACACGAGTTACTATCAGCTCTTCTGGGTCATCTGAAAACCATATGACTCACTGTAAGTCCTTCCCGGTCACCTGAAAACCACATATCTTACTTAGTGTTCAGTCCTTCTGAACACATCATCACTTACTGTAAGCCTTCTTGAAAACCATGTTACTCACTGTCAGCCCTTCTGAAAACCATGTCACTCACAGTCAGCCCTTCTGAAAACCATGTCACTCACAGTCAGCCCTTCTGAAAACCATGTCACTCACTGTCAGTCCTTCTGAAACCATGTCACTCACAGTCAGCTCTTCTGAAACCATGTCACTCACAGTCAGCTCTTCTGAAACCATGTCACTCACAGTCAACCTTTTCTGAAAAACCATGCCACTCACAGTCAGCCTTTTTCTGAAAACCATGCCACTCAGAGTCAACCTTTTCTGAAAAAACCATGCCACTCACAGTCAGCCTTTTTCGGGGGGGGGGGGGGGGGGGGGGGGGGGGGGGGGGGGGACCCATGCCACTCACAGTCAACCTTTCTGGGGGGAAAAAAAAAAAAAACCATGCCACTCACAGTCAGCCTCTTTCTGAAAACCATGCCACTCACAGTCAACCTTTCGGGGGGGGGGGGGGGGGGGGGGGGCAGGCCACTCACAGTCAGCCTTTTCTGAAAACCATGCCACTCACAGTCAGCCTTTTCTGAAAACCATGCCACTCACAGCCAGCCTTTTCTGAAAACCATGTCACTCACTGTCAGCCTTTCTGAAAACCATGTCACTTACAGCCAGCCTTTCTGAAAGTCATGTCACTCACAGTCAGCCTTTCTGAAAGCCATGTCACTCACAGTCAGCCTTTCTGAAACCACGTCACTCACAGTCAGCCTTTCTGAAAATCACATCACTCACAGTCAGCCCTTCTGAAAACCACCATGTCACTCAAAGTCAGCCTTTCTGAAAACCATGTCACTCACAGTCAGCCTTTCTAAAAGCCATGTCACTCACTGTCAGTCCTTCTGAAACCATGTCACTCACAGTCAGCCCTTCTGAAACCATGTCACTCACAGTCAGCCCTTCTGAAACCATGTCACTCACTGTCAGCCCTTCTGAAAAACTGAAAAACCCATGCCACTCACTGTCAGCTCTTCTGAAACCATGTCACTCACAGTCAGCCTTTCTGAAAACCATGCCACTCACAGTCAGCCTTTTCTGAAAACCATGCCACTCACAGTCGGCCTTTCTGAAAACCATGCCACTCACAGTCAGCCTTTTCTGAAAACCATGCCACTCACAGTCACAGTCGGCCTTTCTGAAAACCACGTCACTCACAGTCAGCCTTTCTGAAAACCACGACTCACAGTCAGCCTTTCTGAAAACCACGTCACTCACGCCAGCCCTTCTGAAAACCATGTCACTCACAGTCAGCCTTTCTGGAAACCATGTCACTCACAGCCAGCCTTTCTGAAAACGACACGTCACTCACAGTCAGCCTTTCTGAAAACCATGTCACCCACAGTCAGCCTTTCTGAAAACCATGTCACTCACAGTCAGCCTTTTCTGAAAACCATGTCACTCGCAGTCAGCCTTTCTGAAAACCATGTCACTCGCAGTCAGCCTTTCTGAAAACCATGTCACTCACAGTCAGCCTTTCTGAAAACCATGTCGCTTACTATCAGTCCTTCTGAAAAACATGTCACTCACTTTCAGCTCTTCTGAAAACCACATGACTCACATTCAGCCATCCTGAACACCATACTACTCACTGTCGGCTCTTCTGAAAACCACACTGCTCATTGTCAGCCCTTCTGAAAAGCATGTCACTCACTGTCAGCTCTTCTGAAAACCACATCGCTCACTGTCAACTCTTCTGAAAACCAGGTCGCTCACTGTCAACTCTTCTGAAAATGACGTCACTCTTCCACAACAGAGCTCAGTGGCTCTGTACTCTGAATACACTGACCTGCTATAAAGAAGGGTCAGCAGTCCAGGTATTCATGATGCCTAGCACACATGGTCACATCATCAATCATCTCTTATCATTGGAACTTGCCAACCCCTGTCACACTTTTACACCTGTGGTTACTTCTCATTGTCAGAGGACTGGATGCTGACAGTCATTGACTGATGTTCTTTCTACTCTCACCGGCAGCCAATGAACTCCATACTTAAATACCTTCGGCTTAAATTTTCAGCCTGTGAGTACAAAATAAGTAAAAATAACAAAAAACACACAAACAAATAAAAAAGACACAACAAATGCATGATAAAGTCATAAAAGCTAACAGACACTGCAGAACAGCCTGCTAGTGTGGATTCTGGACAGCATCAAATACAGTGTTCAGTCCCATTATGTAGTCTCCAAAGTACAAAACAAAACTGTCATGTTATAAATTGGAAGACAACAACAAAACCATAAATGATATTTCAGAGAAAAAGACAATTGAATGGATGACAAAAGCAGAAGCAGAGTGAACACCAGTTCAAAGAAAGATCTCAGACATGAAAAAATAAGCTGTCAGAGAGAGTGGGCAGAAAGGAGAAATGACTGGCACAGAAAAACCTGTTCTGGAGGAAAAAAAAAAAAAAGATAAAGGGAACACCTGTATTTCAACTGCAAATCAAGTTACCTTCCTTGATACTAGAGAACAAACTATGAAAAGACAGTGAATGAGCAAGAAGTAACAGTTAACACTTGGGAGCGATGAAAACTTGCAGTATTCCCTCTCTCTTTCTCTCTCTCTGGGGTCAGGCCCAGATGTCTCTCTCTTTCTCTGTCTGCCTGTCTGTCCATCTTTCTCTCTCTCACCTTCCACTCTCTCTATCTCTCTCTCTCTCTCTCTGCCTCTGTCTGTCTGTCTCTCTCTGGGTTTGAGCATTCATGGGCATGAGTGTGTGTGTTTTTGTGGCAGTGATTCACTGAATGATTGCATGATTTATTAAGCTACTCTCCCTCTGGACTCAAGCATACGTGCATGTGCGTGCGTGTGTGTGTGTGTGTGTGTGTGTGTGTGTGTGTGTGTGTATGTGTGTGTGTGTGTGTGTGTGAGAGTGTATGTGTATGTGCATGTGAGTGTGAGACAGTGTGATAGAGAGACTGAGAGTGTCTGTGTGTGCGTGCGTGTATGCATGCGAGTGTGTGTGTATGCATGTGTGTGCGCGTGTGTGTGTGTGCACGTGTGTGTGTGCAGCATGTGCGCATGCAAGCAAATGTGCATGTGTATGCCCATGTGCATCTGTGTGTGCTCACACATGATTTATTGGATGACTGCTTGATTAATTATGTGAACTTGCAGTGCTGCTCTCTCTCTCTCACTCTCTCTGGTTCATGCACATATCTCTTTCTAGGGGTGAATACACATGCATGCGCGCATGTGGGGGGTGGGGGGAGGGAGATGTTACACACAGAATCAGAGTTTCATTAATTTTCAATCAATGATTAAAATGGTTAAAAAAGGGAAAAAAGAATGGCTTCTGTTGCTCTATTATCATGTGATATAGCATTCAAGACTAATGTAACTGATAAGCAAAAAAAATTCAACAGAAAAATGGTTCAGAGAAGAAGTGAAAACATGAATGCAAATTCTAGAAAAACTACACTTAAATAATGAAAATGTAGAACCACCAAATCCAAATGCAAGAAGATAACAAGAAGCTAGCAACATAATTCAAAGCACAGACACAAAACCTGAAAGAAAAGATCAAGTAGTAACCTGAAGTCATAATTCATACAAAAAGATGAATACAGATCTCACGAAGTTACTGTTGAAGTGAAATAAAAAGTGAATATGAAAATCTCCGTTTTATTTAAACCTTCTTAACATTTCTTGTTAAGAAGTACAAATGCTTGTTATCTGTTTTTCTTTTTTTTTTTTCATTACTTACGCTGCATGCTGTTAAGTTCATAAATCATTTAACTTGTGTGTGTGTGTGTGTGTGTGTGTGTGTGTGTGTGTGTGTGTGTGTGTGTGTGTGTGTGTGTGTGTGTGTGTGTGTGTGCATGTGCGCGCGTGTTGTGTGTGTGCTTGCATGAACAAGCACTTCTATAGCAAAAAAACAAAGCAAAACAAGGAAAGGCTCCCTTGATTACTATTATGATTTTTTTTTAATCAATATCTCTGTCCGTCTTTCTGCCTGTCTCTCTAGCTCTGTCTGTCTCACTGACTGCCTGTTTTCTTTCTCTCTCTCTCCCCATCCTCCCTCTCCTCTCTTTCACACACACACACACACACACAAATCACCCCTATGAAACCCCCTCTCCAACCACACGTACATATATGCACATGAAAACACAATCACTTTCTTTCACACACAGACACAACAAATCTCCTCCATGAAACCTCCTCTCCTAACACACATATAGCCACAACGGGCTTTGTCGTGCTATGCTGGAAAGATACTTTTGCTGAACATGAGCTGTACAGCAGATTACTCCCTTGTGGATGGCTGAACAATTGTCTGTTTCTAGAAGGTGAGGGTAGAACTTAAACAAGAGACACCCCTCTCCCCCCACTCCAAATCTCAGTGACATATATAATGAGTTCTAAAATGATAAGAATGTGAGAACAATTCTGGACATAACAACATGTGCATGTATCAATTAACCCTAGTAACACTCAGCCCGAATTGGTATGGCAAAGACCTCCTACAGCGCTGTGTATAATTCCCAGATGGGACATAACAAGAACACAATGGGGCTGATATGCCCAAGTTGAATAACAAGTGGATGCTCATCTTGAAATCTGAAGGGGCAAGTCATACATTTTACAATCAGCAATGAAGATTTTCTTATGTTTTCATGGAACAACAGACCATTAAGACCATATCCAGGCTGGAAGCAACTTATTATCAACAGAAGCAACTTATTATCAACAGAGTATTAATCATATATACATAATCCATCATACAAAACCTGTTGTCACTAACATACAATTGGTCTCCGACTTAGAAGCCTAATATCATGCAACACTGCAAAAAGACGATCAGACACAACAGGCTCTTTCGGCAACTACATGTCATACATCCCCTATGACAGGGTACAAAGGTAGACAATAGACAACAATACTAAATAATAATAAAGGGCAGCTTTTATTCAAACTATGTTAGTATACATTCATTCAGAAGCCAATCTATTTTGAAGTTAAAAAGGTTAAATTCCAGTCCGAGCTGTCAGCTGTACTTAGGAAGTGACTTGTAGATGTTCACCAGTCAAGGACAAGATCATGAAAGACAGAATCCAACCATCTTCTTTCACTGCCTAAACTTTTTATCAAAATGTGGTGTCCATTTACTGGTGGGTGGACAAAGCTGTAAAAAAAAAACTGATTCCACAAGTGGTTTGAATTCACCAGTTACCTACACAGCCACACACTCTTATCATCTGACTGCATGCCCTTCCACAGTATGTTTGTATGAAAACTACCGACTGTCTCTTAGGTAGACATACAGTGGAGTCAAGCTGATACCATCGCTCAGCATAATCAGAGCTGCTTCTGTCAGACTGATGATCTTGGAATTACTCACTTGTTCAAATACTACTATGGAAAGATTCATCAGTCACTGTCTTGGAATTACTCACCAGTTCAAACACTAATATGGAAAAACTTAACTTACTGTCTCCCAATCCCATTTTGTATTCTTTTTTCCTTTGTTTTTAAATCTGAGGGATGATAACATAGCTAACACCATTATTAATTTTTTGCACAAAATACATGCAGCCTGGTTAAGGTCAGTCACTCTTAACTTCTTGATGATGAGGACGCTCTGGAAATGCAAGACAGTCTGCAAGGCCCCTCAGTGATGCATTAGCCACAAGGATTGCCAGAGCTGCAAACTGTGAATACTTTCAAGAGTGACATGGTACAGTACATGAGGCTGAAACAGCTGTTCTTTAATTATCCTGTCCTTCAAGAATAGCAGAATAATTTGTGATGTGCATTGCTGCCCCATTAACAAAAACATGTACTCTGTCTTTGTAAAGCCTTGCTTTTGTGTGATCGTCGTTTCCTTTTTGAGCCTGTGGTAATGATCAGGTGGTTCTGAAAGTCAAAGACAGGTGGTTCTGAAAGTCAAAAAACAGAAGAATGATCTGGTGGTTCCGAGAGTCAAAGACAGAAGAATGAACAGGTGGTTCTGAAAGTCAAGGACAGAATAATGATCAGGTGGTTCTGAAAGTCAAAGACAGAACAGTGATCAGGTGTTTCAGAAAGAGACACACAGAAGAATGATCGGGTGGTTCTGACAGTCAAAGACAGAACAATGATCAGGTGTTTCAGAAAGATAGAGTAATAATCAGGTGGTTCTGAAAGTCAAAGACAGAACAATGATCAGGTGTTTCAGAAAGATACAGATAGCAAAATGATCAGGTGGTTCTGAAAGTCAAAGACAGAACAATGATCAGGTGGTTTGTAAGAACAAAGAGAGAATGATCCAGTGATTCAGAAGGACAAAGACAGAAGTATGGTTAGATAGTTCAGGACAAAGGCAAAAACATGGTTCTAAAGGACAAAGAAGAATGATCAGTGGTTCTGAAAAACAAAAAAAAAACAGAACAATGATAAGGTAGTCCTGGTGGACAAAGACATAAAAATAATAAGGTGATTCTGAAGGACAAAGACAGAATAATGATCAGGTGGTGCTGAAACACAAGGACAAAACAATGATCAGGTGGTTCTGAAAAACAAAGACAGAACAATGATCAGGTGGTTCTGAAAAACAAAGACAGAACAATGATCAGGTAGTTCTGAAAGACAAAGACAGAACAATTACCAGGTGGTTCTGAAGGACAAAGTGAGAATGATCAGGTGGTTCTGAAAGACAAAAATAGAATAATGATCAGATGGTTCCTAAAGACAAAGACAGAACAATGATCAGGTGATTCAGGACAAAGACAGAACATAATGAGGTGGTCCTGAAGCACAAAGACAGAACAATGATTAGGTGGTCCTGAAGGACAAAGATAGAACAATGATTCTGTGGTCCTGAAGGACAAAGAAGACAAAACAGGTCTGAAGATCCAAAACAGTAATGTTAGTTATACAGACAGACAGGAGAAGGTGTCCGGTTTACTAATTTCATCATGGTGAAATGGATCCCATGCAATCAGTTTCTGTTATTGTTCTGACCAGGGCAAGACATCCAGTTCTGCTGAGCTTGCAGCAGTGATGTAGGTTCCCTGATACAAAGCCAAGAGTAGTGCTGGCCCTGTTCTGTAAGCTAGGTGGTCTCGTCAACCCAGATGGTCAGCTAGAAGTTCACGTCAGGTCAGACTGATTCCATTTCTTCCTGTTGTTGAAGTAATACTGAAAGATGTCTTCTCCACTTACAAGTAACCTTCCTCAGTGTCAACCTTCAAAGTCCAGATTTGTGCTTGTTGTACAAGGAATCTGAGGTGCTGTTGAATGTGATGAGGTATGATGTAAGAGAATATTATCTGCAAACTGTCTTGTGACTCGCCGACAGTTGGCAGGTCATTTACACAATGCAAAAAAAGCAAGGGCAGTCTGAAGTATCCCGAGTCCTTTCTCACTTCTTCACAAGTGCCTCTTACCAGGACCACTCACACATTTCGTCTAAGTTAATATGTTCTTAACTGCTTCTTATGCTTGCATCTAAGACAACACAGTGGGACAGCCTACTTTCAAAGTCTTGCTGAAGTCTAAAACGGGATATCCATTTCCTTTGGTGTCCTCATGCTCTAATACACTTAGAGCCATTTAATTCATGCCCACATGTGCTTCAGTCGATGTTCACCCTCATGACATAGTCAGTTCTTAGCTCAATTAGGTCTTCTATCAAAATATTAGCCAGAGGATGGGAACACAAGACTACGGTTGTGGAATACTAGTAACTATCTGAAACTCTTATCTGTGGTAGCACACAACACACCATCTCTGGGACACACTTGTGACTGCACACATGGGGTGATGGGAAGGTCAGAGGTTTGTTCAGTGCAGACAGCAGGATTACAAGGTGCACAGTGCACACACCATTCTCAGAAGAAAAGTGACCTTTGGTTCCAAGATCACAGAAATTTCTTCCTTCACAAACTTAATATCTCTCAGAAAAAAAAAAAAAAAAAAAAAAAAAAAAAAAAAACAATAGTCGATAGCCTCCTACAGATACCAGGCAGGTAACATACAGTAAAGTTATTAAAATATGGGCATGATAAAATTTCTTTTCCCCCAGGACAAATGCCTGTGTGACTCAGCAGAAGCACATAGTTTACAGACACAAATAAGACAACTCTGTCCTTCACTACCACAAATAAGACAACTTTGTCCTTCACTACCACAAAAATAAGACAACTTTGTCCTTCACTACCACAAATAAGACAACTCTGTCCTTCACTACCACAAATAAGACAACTCTGTCCTTCACTACCACAAATAAGACAACTTTGTCCTTCACTACCATATATAAAACAACTCTGTCCTTCACTACCACAAATAAGACAACTTAGTCCTTCACTACCACAAATAAGACAACTTTGTCCTTCACTACCATATATAAAACAACTCTGTCCTTCACTTCCACAAATAAGACAACTTAGTCCTTCACTAGCACAAATAAGACAACTTGTCCTTCACTACCACAAATAAGACAACTTTGTCCTTCACTAGCACAAATAAGACAACTTTGTCCTTCACTAGCACACAAATAAGACAACTTTGTCCTTCACTACCACAAATAAGACAACTTTGTCCTTCACTACCACAAAATACAACTTTGTCCTTCACTACCACAAAAACTTTGTCCTTAATAAGACAACTCTGTCCTTCACTACCACAAATAAGACAACTTAGTCCTTCACTACCACAAATACGACAACTTTGTCCTTCACTATCACAAATATGACAACTTTGTCCTTCACTACCACAAATAAGACAACTTTGTCCTTCACTACCACAAATACGACAACTTTGTCCTTCACTACCACAAATAAGACAACTTTGTCCTTCACTACACAATAAGACAACTTTGTCCTTCACTACCACAAATAAGACAACTTTGTCCTCCACTAGCACAAATAAGACAACTTTGTCCTTCACTACCACAAATATGACAACTTTGTCCTTCACTACCACAAATACAACTTTGTCCTTCACTACCTCAAATAAGACAACTCTGTCCTTCACTACCACAAATAAGACAACTTAGTCCTTCACTACCACAAATACGACAACTTTGTCCTTCACTATCACAAATATGACAACTTTGTCATTCACTACCACAAATACGACAACTTTGTCCTTCACTACCACAAATATGACAACTTGTCCTGTCCTTCACTACCACAAATACAACTTTGTCCTTCACTACCTCAAATAAAGACAACTCTGTCCTTCACTACCACAAATAAGACAACTTAGTCCTTCACTACCACAAATACGACAACTTTGTCCTTCACTATCACAAATATGACATTTTGTGTTCTTCACTACCACAAATACGACAACTTTGTCCTTCACTACCACAAATAAGTCAACTTTGTCCTTCACTACTACAAATAAGACAACTTTGTCCTTCACTACCACACATAACACAACTCTGTCCTTCACTACCACAAATAAGACAACTTAGTCCTTCACTACCACAAAATACGACAACTTTGTCCTTCACTACTACAAATAAGAACTTTGTCCTTCACTACCACAAATAAGACAACTCTGTCCTTCACTACCACAAATAAGACAACTTAGTCCTTCACTACCACAAATACGACAACTTTGTCCTTCACTACCACAAATAAGACAACTTTGTCCTTCACTACCACAAATAAGACAACTTTGTCCTTCACTACAACAAATAAGACAACTTTGTCCTTCACTACCACAAATAACACAACTTTGTCCTTCACTACCACAAATAAGGCAACTTAGTCCTTCACTACCACAAATAAGACAACTCTGTCCTTCACTACCACAAAAATAAGACCACTTAGTCCTTCACTACCACACATAAAACAACTCTGTCCTTCACTACCACAAATAAGAAACTAAGTCTTTCACTACCACAAAGCGATAACCTCACACGTCAAGATACTCTGAGGGATAAGCACAAGCAAATAAATGAGTTTCAGAATGCGACCACAGCAATCTTTCACAAAGGCAAAGTATATATAACACAACTCTCTGTTCTTCACTACCACAAATACGACAAATTAGTCCTTCACTATCACAAATAAGACAACTTTGTCCTTCACTACCACACATAAAACAACTCTGTCCTTCACTACCACAAATAAGACAACTTAGTCCTTCACTGACACAAATAAGACAACTTTGTTCTTCACTACCACAAATACAACTTTGTCCTTCACTGCATAATGTATATTGATACACATAGCTCTGCGTACATTTCGATATTTCAAACAAATTTATAACATAAACTTCAAATGAAGAATATGAATACAGTTCTCAGCTTTGATCTTATTCAGCAACAAATATAAGTAGATAAACCAATGAAAATGGCGCTTCCAATTTGCAATAAGCATAAGTATTGTTCACTTCTTGTCTGGCTTGAGGTCTTTTCTAAGAACATAGTATGGTGAAGGCTTCTGTTTATAGCATGTTCATTACAATCTGAGACTGATGATTAAATGTTTTCTCCTCCCCATCTCCATGTCCCATTCAGTAACGGTGATAATTCAGTCAGCTACTTCCCCAAGACATAGCTTCACTCACTAAAAGCAAAACAAGGTTTCAAATAAATCCAAAGATATCTGTTGATTCCTGTTGATTCATCAAGATCAACGCATCAACTCAAATCTCTTCAACAGCATGCAGAAGGAACATGCATCAACAAGAGACATGCAGAATCAGATCAACAGACCAATGTGTCACAGTAACCAAACATGTTTACATGCGAACAGTCATGTCTGAAAGGTGACACCAGACAAGTGGAAAGTCAAGGTTTTTAAAAAAAATACATTGTTCCTGGAAAGCAGATACCAGAGTGAAAAGTGTAGCAGTCAGAGTGAACATGAAGAAAGTAAACAGAGCGCAGGCAGCAACACAAGCCAGTGGTTAGTTAGAGCAGCTCCACAGACAAAAGGGAAGGGGGTGGGTGTGGGCTACCTTCTAGGCTGTCCCAGTCAATGCGCGGAGTGTAGCGCACAGCCTCCACACACACTCCTGCTCCTTACGACTCAGCTTGGGACTGGGCTCTCGGCTCACCCCCGCACCCCGCAGAAATGACAACATCCCACTACCCGCCTTTCGCCCTGTAAGGCAAACAGTTAGTCTCAAGGCCGCAAAGACAAGACTGTACACAATCTGAAAACATATCACTGCAATCAATGCTGAAATTGTCCTTCAAGATTAAGAGCCTGTCAGAGAAATTGAGTGAAAGGAGGAAAAAAAGAGAACATGCGTGAGACATTCCAAAGGCATGAAGATACACTTTTTAATTTACAAAATAAAAACACAAGTCACCAGTTGTTTCTTTCCAAATATTTTGGCCAAAACGGCTTTCAATTATTTTCCCTATATTCAAGCCACAAAAACCTTCAGTTATTTCCCTATGTTTTTCAACCATAGTTGCCTTTAATTATTTTCTAATATTTCAGACAAAACACCCTTCCAAGGCTAAACTTTACTGTCACTGGTATCATCACAAATCTTTGTTTTAAAAAAATGTATTGGCATTCAGCTCCCTTGAAGAAGACCCTAGACCAAAATAATGGAAATTAAAGCCAACCTACTCATTATGGTGTCTTTCAGTGTGCGTGTGTGCATGTGTGCATGCGTGAGCGTGCCTGTGTGTGTGTGTCTGTCTGTCTGTGTGTGTCTCTGTTTCTCTATCTGTCTCTGTGTCTGTCTGTGTCTGTGTCTGTGCGCGCGCGTGCGCTTGTGTGTGTGTGTGTGTGTGTGTGTGTGTGTGTGTGTGTGTGTGTGTGTGTGTATACACTGACTCTGAAAGACATAATATAATGCATATATCAATTGTACAATGAGTGAGAAAAGACAGATGCGAGGAAATGGTTAAGAATCTTCCACTGGACCCTACAATAATCACATTATTTTGGTAATATTGGGCACTACAGGGCGTAATCATCATTTAAAAAAAAAAAAAAAAAATCCTTTCCCAACATTTCACAATATATACACATTAGATGCACATAAAAGGAGATACACAAAATAAGTAAACAAATGATAATAAAACTGAACAAAGCTTTTTTCTTCCAGTGAGAAAAAGTTGCAAAAAAAAAGAGTCCATGCAGATTAAAAATGGTACAAAGATGGCATTCTACAGTGACTGAGAGCCCTGGACAATGAAGCCAAGTTCTAGGCACACCAGTCTGGCGTTGGCCTGGTGTCACTTTGCCAGTGTGCACACCACACGTGCCTATTGACAGTACAGAAAGTGGTCACAAAGCTGTCAGCATCAGTTCATTTCCAGTCAAACTGTTAAGCTCATGTCACACTTGACCAGTGTCTCCTCATGAGCTTGCTCTTGCACTCATGTTTTGACACCAACCACCCAGGTAAAAAAAAAAAAAAAAAAAGCGCAGGCGCTTGTCCAGTCTGAAAGAGCTGAAAATGCTTGCTCTTTTTTTTTTTTTTTTTCAACAGTCACAAATCACACGACCAGTTGTTCTCTGTGCTGCTTTCCTGCAAAGTCTCCTGGTGTGAGCACAACATGGCAAGGCAAGGGAAGCAGCGAGTGCCAGACCAAAGTCTTGTACTTGTGTGAAAGACTTGCCTAGCATGACATGGGATTTAGAATCATGACAGGTCAGAGGTGCAAGTGTGAACCACCACCACCATTACCCCAAGGCAATACAGGACTGCAGAAGCATTCGTGAAGAGTTATATGTACAATGGAGAACGGAAATTGCCCAGACAGAAAACAAGACATGAAGAAAGAGGTAAGAGGGGGGGGGTGATAGAGGAAGGGGTGGAAAGGGGGTAGGGATCGGTGGTCGGGATGATGGTCAAAATCCCTCTGTTCAGAAAGACTATTTTCCAAACAAAAATCAGCCTCTAAACAGCATCTGAAAAGTAGATTTTGTTTCCAGCTATGATTTGGATTTACACTAATATAAAGTTTACTACAGTGAACTTTGATTTTAGACCTCATCAATTTTCCCAAGAACAGATTTCTTATCTCACCTGTTTCCAGTACCGACTCCACAGTGATACTGCTCAGGTCATCCCTTTGCTCCCTCTGGAAGACATACCACTGTGTGTATGCGCACACACACACACACACACACACACACACACACACACACACACACACCAGATCACGTAAAGTGTGCTGCTTCTGGAAAAGTTCCGCCACTATTTGACTTTCACAATATACACTCAGATACAGAGATGCGAGTGGAAAAGGCTTCCCTGTTCTGAAACCTAACTGTGTGGTTGTCCCTTCAATCCTGAAAGTGAATTGTGGCCATCCTTGTAATCTGTAAAAATTGTTGCAAAATAAGATGCAATCTGATGTTATTATTGAACCAATCATTAAAGATATATATCTCTAACTCAAATACAAGTCACCTTTAAGCCACTTATAAAATGAAATTGATGAGTTCTTGCGTGTGGCTTACAAGCAACATTAAGTCAACTGACAAAAAAAAAAAAAAAAAATCTGTAAAACATTTTTCCCCTACCACTTTTACTATTCAGCAAAATACAAAATAAAACAAAATGACAGCTCATATAAAACAATAGATCAACTAAGTAAGATAGTAAGTTGACATGGTACTAGTAAAAAAAAAACAACAAAAACACACACACACACACACACACTGAAAATAAGATTTTTCTAGGCAAAACCACTGGTCGCAGTCATTGTAGACAAGACCAGTGACTTTTTGTTGTTGGTCATCACAACAGGCCTTATCATCAAGCCCCCTACTGAACCCTACTGGAGCCAGGATGACATCATATTCAGCCCCTTTCACTCCAAAAAGCATCCCTTGCGAGGTTCAGACTATCCTGAGTACCTTTCACTTGGTGGCAACACACAAGGTGATGGTATGCACCCCTGAACAAGATTTGCCTGTATCACACACTCTCAAATGCATAATGCTGCTTGGGACTACATTGCTGTGGATATTCAGCAGTTTTGTATTTTGAGAAAATAAACAGTTAGTTTGGCTACAGTTACTAGAATGAAAATTGTAATGTTTCTGATGTGATTGCAGAACATCTTTTTTCACCTGGATTTTTTGTCTGTATCACTTGCATTTTTACCTGAACGGTAAACACCTACAGCTTCTAAGAAGAAAACTAGTTTCTGTGATTCTAATTCTGAAGGATAACAACATCCTGTAATGACTGACTGTTCTGTTCTTGGCTACTGTGGAGTACCTTAACATCATTTGCTCCTCTCTCCAGAAGAAAAGTATCTGTCATTTTACAATTCTTCCTAGTATGAAAATTACAGGTTGCTACTAACCCCCTTAAATTTTGTTTGTATTGTTCTTCATGGATTTCAGTACATCCTTCATTCAACATGTATCATTCAAATGCACACACGCATGCAAAGTAACACAAAGCTTACAATATCACCTTGCTTTCTATTCATTAGTTCATTTTGTTAATTCACTTGCTGCACTGTAAAATATACTATGGTAAGGTTAAGGACTGTCCATCTTTTTCCAATCCATAATGTTCATAGAAAGTGATGTAACCTCAAGATTCATTAGTGCAGAATATACAATTTGTTTACAAAAACTCTCAGACCATGTAGGGATAAAGCATCTATCTCGATAGTATGTATTATGTATGAGAAAATCAAATCTGTGCATAAGTATGAAAAATAATAAACAAGCTTAGTACCTGCCTGACGATGGATCTTTTGGTGTGCCCCACAAGTATGTTTGAACTTCTCTCAATTTGATCTGGTAATCTGCAGAACTGAAACAAAAGGACAAAATATGACCATCAGAAATTAGCATCATTAAAAAATTACCTTACATATAAAATAGCCACAGAATATCTAAAAAAAAAAATTCATTTCATACTCTGCCACACATGTAAACCGACTCCTCCCAGGCAACAGGTAACTAGAGATGTGGTACATATCAAGTCTAAAAACTGTTGTCACTCGCTCACATAAACAAATAAAAACAGATCTCAAATTCTCAATCAATTCTTTTTCCATTTACTACACTACATTATTTTCCTGAAAACTCTTCAAATTGAACATTCTGAATCTACTGCTTCATGATAACTACAAACTCAGAAGCTGAACTGATCACACTATACATCACAAATCAACACTGGTAAAATTAAGAAAAACACACACACACACACGCATGCATGCAAGCACCCACACACACATGCTCACACAAAGCACAAGATCACTGAAATGATCGAAGCAACTGTATAGGCAATGCATATCACATACCTGAGAGCATAGGCGATGATGGAGCTGGGTTCCTGGTCATAGATGACACCGGCAGTCTTTCGCATGGCATAAGCAGATGATGTTCCGAAGGGTGACTATTCACACACACACACACACACACACACAAACACACAACATACACACAAAGAATGCACCATCTTTCCATGGTTGTGTCCCACATGGTCACATTCTCTAATCGCTTCCTTCCCACAGAAATGGGGGATGGATGGAGATGGAGAGAGAGAGAGAGAGAGAGAGAGAGACAGAGACAGACACAGACAGAGACAGAGACAGAGAAAGACAGACAGAGCTTGAAAATAGTGGTCTTATGAGTTACAGTATTGAAAATGGGTGAGTGCAGAGAAGGAGTGTAGAGTGGGGAGTGTTCAACGTAAGATAACTGGAATCATCAGGGTGAGGTCTTATTATGGCAGTGACAATGCTGACTGATCTTTTCCATGTATTCTGCCCACATCTCCACGTGGAGATGTCATCAGCCCCAACGTGCAAGTCTGGTCACATACATGCTGCTTTGCATGCACATGTCAGTATACAGCATACACCTATTCTTTGCACAAGGACTATCCATACTTCCTGATCCATGCTGAGTACAAGGATCGACAGACATATTTTCTAACCTATGTTGACAGTATTCCACAGCACATAAAACTGGTGGCAATGTATCTCTTTCTGCTGAAAATCGCCCACTGAAATTTTACCGTAAGGTACAAGTACACACTGTCTTTTTTTTTTCTTTTTAAATTCCAAAGTATGAACAAGTACAGGGTTTATACTCAGCAGGTATGAGAACACATCTTCTTTGACCACTGATTGTTAAGTGTCTCCTTCTCACACCCATTGTCAATGAAAGGACAATGAAACAGATTTGGACCTGCATGATATCACAGGAGGATGCTACTTTTTGTACATATGGAATTACCTTTTTTTTTTCTCGCTCTAGTCTCTGCTTACAGTAGCTACAGACCATGCCTCATTGTAAACAAGTTTCAAGATCACCATAAAAATGTACAAGTTTTATTGTGTTGTTGCATTCCAGCTGGCCATTATAATGAAATTTTTTTTACTGTTGTTTATTTCAGCACACTTTTTTTTTGTTGTTAAATACTTCATGCCACTTCAACACCTCCAATTCGTTTCCACGAGGTCCAAATACCCTCCACATTCGGAAACAGTATGGAGGATATCTGTACATATTTTTAGAATGTGGAATACTGACTGAACACAAAGACTAACTAGGCACCCCACACTTGCTGATCCCACAGTCCCAGACTCACAAAGGCAAGGCCAGAGGTGTGAAGCCAGAGTTGGACAGCCATCGCCGAGCAGAACCCCTGAGGTCACTGAACCATCCGTCGGCTGTGTCTTCCCCTGAACACAAGCAAATATGCCCAATGATAATCTGTTTAATCCACTATCTTCAGTAACCAGTCACCACACTTTCTCACACTCACACACACAACCACATTCAGAATGTTCCGTCACAGTGGAGACAAAGTGCTGCTGCTGATCACTTCACTGATGTTCCATGAGGCCTGTTCTAATCCAGCACAGGCAAGTTACCACCTGCTAAGCCTCTAATACTGTCATGTTTTCAAGGTCGACCGGTTAATGTAGAAAAGAAAAACTAACAAACAAACAAAACCAAAACAAAACTACTACTACAGACACATGCACAAGAGAGAGAGAGGTAGAGAGACAGCAGAGAGCTAAATGTTGTCATTCAAAATGTCAATATTCCTTTAGTAACTCTGGCTGATCAGTTTTGAATCCCAAAAATCACTTCTACTCAGTAGTCTGTTTAGAATCCTTCCTTCCAGAATTCAACAACACTACTCCAGCATTCTCACTGTGTATGTTGTGTGTGTTTTTTGCTGCTGAAAGCACAGTGGAGGCCCCATATATGCTTCCTTTCAATTTGTATTTCTCTTTGAAGTCCAGACTTTTTGCCTTTAGCAAAGTCAGATTCTAATCTTGCTGGGTATCATTCAGAAAGGTTTGCAGCTGGTCACCAGAGTCCTCCATTACCGTATCATTAGCTGTCTCCTCCACGGACTTGCTTTTGTCAACATCATACAACATTCAAACTCTTTTTCCGCTTCTGCTAAGGGGTCTCAAATTTACATGAGCTGCTTTCACTGGTCTGCTCATAAAGACGTTTCCAGGACTTGCATCTCTTGTTCCCGGTGTTGCCCTTAAAACTATGACTTTTTCCTGGCATTTCCTTATGATCAAGGGAGTCTTCAGAGCAGGTAGGAACTAGGCCTTTGACTGGACAGGCCCCCTTCCGAAAGTTTTCCTACATGATGCCAAAGAAAACAATACTGTTCAGATTTTGAAACAAAAACAAAGCAAAGAATAATTGCAACAGTATGAATTTAAAAAAAACATACTTCAAATCCCCCACAAAACACTGTGTACCTACATGTATACAATAAGAGAGATTTCTAAACAGAAGAAAATGGTTTAGCAATGCTATTACCTTCCACTTTCCCATTGTTCTGCACGTCTTTGGGAGGCTCCACTAGAGACGTAAGTGGGGCACTGGCAGAGCTGCCTTGGCCACTGTTTCCTACAACACAACATAATGGCTAGTAAACACAACATCCAGACAAGGCAACACACAATATACATCTAGTTAGCACAAACTTATTAGAGCTGTCATGATCACCAATTACTGTAATGATGACTAGTTCACACCACATCCAGTGAAACACATCATCATTATTCTAAGCACTATTCTCGACTGACCAGTTTATTTCAGAAAAAAAAAAAACACCACTCTTGCAATCTGAGAAGCACACTGTAACTGTCAGGGGAGGGGTGGTGGTCCCTGGATATATACACAGAGACTGTGCTACCATATTAACATACAGAGAAAATACATAGTCCCTCCCCTCCCCTTAGCCACTTCAAGAACATGACCGACTGCCCCTACCTGTCTTGCTTTCCTCCATGGTTTTGACGTCCAGGCCTGCAGTGGGCATGTCCACAGGAATCACGCTGATGGACAGGCTGCGATCCTCCAACGTCTTGGTCACCCCCCCCCGCTCCACCTGGCCACACAGAGCACATGTTTAACTACTTCGCTGAGGGCAGTGATGAGTTCAGGGTTCACAAAACGAACGGACATGCATCACAGGTTGAAATCGGTAATCCCACACAGGAAAACAGTGAAAGGCAGTGAATGAGTAAAGAAAAGTAAAGGACCAGTCAAAATGTCTATGTCAAAGTGTGAGCTGAAATATTTGGAGGCAACAGGCTTAATTGTGAAAATCTCCTGTTTCAAGGTAAAGTCCACAATTTGACAACAGTGCAATTTTGGCATGAACAAACTGGCTGCTGAAAGCATTACCTAGCAGCCAGGCTCTGGGCCACATACACACACCCATGGCCATGTAAAGGATGAGTGTTGATCCCTACCTCGTCACAGGAGGAGCCTAGGTCCTTGTCTTTCTTGTTGGTCTTGGATCTTCTCTGCTGGCTGCTCATCAGGTCCTGAATTCTGCACACACACAAACACACACACACACACACACACACACACACACCATGCACACAGCTGACTGTTATGGGCGCAACACTTCACACACAGCTCATTTTTATCACCATTATCAACTAGTCCTTATTTGTTTCAATTTCTTTATATTATTTAATGTCTTCCATTTCCACCCTTTGCTCATCTGTTTGGGAATCTGTTGTGATGTTCTCATTGTGGTGGTGTTCTATGTTAAGATATCATGGTTGGAGGCTACAAACAACATTAGCAAAGATCTACAGAAGAGTTTCCACTAGGAGAGGAAAGCTGTCTGTCTACAATGACATAAACAAATGGTTCTGTTCACAGAATGCATAGTTCCCACATGGTGTCCATGAAAGGTTCACATGCATAAAGCACTATCTCTCATCACCCTTGTATCTTCTTCTTGTGAATCTCTTCTAAGTCATTTTCACAGCTGACAACTTGTTTGCCTGCACTTGATCCTTTCCCCCTGAGACCCTCCACACTGCTGTTTATCACATATCCTGCCTGAAAATCATTAATACCTGTGGCAGGTTTCTTTACTTGTTATGTGCATTCTATTGGTGGCTGTTCATTTCAACAATTATTTTCACACTGTGCTCTGTTAATCTCAGACTGACTTGTGAGCCAGAATAAGCCTCATATACACACCGAGTTATGGGACTGTTCGGTCCCATCTGCCTATCTCCTCTGTCCCAATCATGAAGTCTTTCCCACCATTTCACTGTCTCTTCCTACTTCTTCCCTCATTTTGACCTTGGGGCTAAGCAGTAGAGTTATTGTTTGGATTGATCCACAAGCATTGACACATCCTAGAAGACAGAGTGAGAGAGAGCGAAAGAAGAGAAAAGGAGAGTGTGTGTGTGTGTGTGTGTGTACATGCGTGTGCACATGCATAAACATGTGTGTCAACATATTTTTTGTTCATCTGCGCCTGTGTAGTCCATGTTTTCATATACATGCTATTGTTCGTTGTAAAGAAACATGTCTGACCTATCTCATCCATCTCTAATCACTGACTTACTTGCTGTTCCAGCGCTGCACAGACTCAGAAATCATTCTCTTCAGCACAACGATGCTGTCCTGGATGTCGTGTCTTGGCCCTGGGTCTTCTACACACAAAACACAGAGTCACTGATTCTCAAAGCCAGACTGTTTTGACACTCACTCTCCTGACATATTCACAAAATCTGAAAAACTGGAGATATTGAAATGAATAACATTTGCTAGGATGTCATCATACACTGAACCTTTTTTGTGGAGGACCTGAGAGGAAATGCAACACCTTTTAGAGAAATGAAATCAATAAAAATGAGCAAAATAGCTGGAGTATGACGGACAGTGATGGAGAACAATTGATTCAGCAGCCCTTGTGCCTTTCAGTGGATAACAATGGCACAGAGTGGCAACAATGGGCGCCGCCATGTTTCTCGTAGAAAAGGAAGTCTCGCGAGAACGTGACTTCCTTCTTCCTGTAGCCATTTACTTCCGTTTGCAAAAAAACCGCGAGTCGATACGTGCCGTGGTTCTCGAGTTTCGAATTTTTTAAAGTTTTGAGGTCGAAATGCCGTTTTTCACCGTGGCTAACCTTGAGTTCTGCCGTTCTATAATGAGATTTAGTGATGGAGATACTGTGTTTTGTAGGATTTACGGCATAAGACTTAGTGAAAGTGCTGGGTAATGAAGCTTAGAGTGACCTAGATTTCGACTGGGATGAAGTTCCAGGTATGATGAACACAATTCGGAAGAAAGTTCTGAAGAAGAAGATTTTTTTTATTTCCCGAGTAAATGGCTCATGTGACATTCTTCAAACTTACGATATAGCAACATATATATTCGTAGGAATTTTAAAAATTATTTTCATTTCGTTATTTCCTTTCCTCTCTTTTAAATTAATTTTTAATTGGGTAACCATGTTCAAATTATTGCCGACGGTTTTCGGTGTAACTAAGCTCAGATAAGTGCATACTGAAGAGGGTTAAGATGTCTATCTCTCTTCTCTATCTCTGATGATCTTAATAGCACCTGAAATACAGTATTTGAGAAACTGCTATTCAATTTTTGCTTATTCAGTGGTGAACTGGATTTCTCTCCCTCCTCTCTCTCTCTCTCAATTTGTATTCATCACCTCATAAATCAACTGTTTGAACAAGTAGTTTCAGTGTTATTTGTTTAGATGATCTTTTAAGACTCATCAAACACTTGCCTAAATGTCAAATCACTTCACTGGCCCACTGGCACTGGATAAACACACAAAAAAAAAAAAAAAAACCTAACCACATCATCCAAATTTTGTGCACACAAAGCGAGAGGGAAATAGCTTCAACATGGACAAGACGGACTTGAGTAAAGGTTGAGAGCAGACCATAGGCCGAGGGGAATGTGCAAAGATGTGATCATATACACCTGACCAGTGGTCTGACCCAAGGCGGGAAGAAGTTAAGATGAACTGCAATCCATGAATTATGCTTGACACAGAACAACATCCCTTCCCATAGCAGGAAACGCTATAATCATGACCATCATCCCCTCCCTCAAAACGCCTTCCTCCCATCCTGAAAACCCTCAAAACGCCTTCCTCCCATCCTGAAAACCCTCAAAACGCCTTCCTCCCATCCTGAAAATCACTCAAACCACTGACGTCCTGTTCCTCACCTGTGCAACCTTGATCGCGAATTTCTGTCAGCTGAAGCTGAAGCTTGTTGGCAGCTTCCCGGAATTTGGTCTTCTCTTCCTGTGTAACGCAGACAGTAAACACATTACACACAACATCATTCAGGAGAACCTTCCGTCTTCTTTCCACAATACACCACACAACAATAAACACATTTCACACAATATCATACAGAAGAATCTTGATCTTCTTTATCAGTACAATGCAGACAGTAAACAAATCACACACAACCCCCTGTACAAAGATCCTTGGTTTTCTGTTTGTGCACACCACAAACAGGAAACACATTACACACATTATCATGTAGAAAGAGCTTTGGTCTCCTCTTCCACCACAACAGAAACAATAAATGCATTAACATACAAGAAGTCAAAATACAAATAAACGCACACACTAGGAAGTAGGATAACGTTTAAGTTAATTCACAAAATGTCACAAATAAATGAATTTTGGGCAGATACGTCACTTTCAGACAGCACAAATAACAGACACAAAAAAATGCACAAAAGTACATTCCTCGAATGGCTGTCAACAGCAGCCGCCTGATGATGGACAGTGGGGACATTGTGCACTAGACACACACACACACACACACACACACACACACACACACACACACAGAGAACAAGCATACCACACACGCCGAGTTATGTGTGGGACACTGCTGAAAGCCATCTGTGGAGTATGTTGTGCACATATATTTTAAGTCTGTTATTTGCGATACCTGACAATGACATGTTTGTAGAAAATTCACCTGTTGGTTTCATGATGTGTGTGTAAAAAAAAAAAAAGCATTGTTTTTTTTTCATTTTGCTGTTTATTTACTTGTGCTTTGGTTTGTTTTTAGCTCCCGTGCAGTCTGTTTCACACTCATTACATGTAACAACATGTTGGCAGAATCTGGATGTCTCTTTCTATGCAATACAAACTGTAAACATTTTACACAATGTCACCTTAGGAAAAAAAACTTTGGTTATCTCATCTTAAACACAAAAACCAAGAAACACAAGTCCCTACTCACGAAACACAAACAGTGAGCAATTTACACACAACATAATGATAAGGAAGGAAGCAAAAAGAAAGAAAAAGAATCTTAAAAGAATTTTTGTTGAAATGCCCTTTGTTTCTCTGAATACACATACATGTGCCCAAAAGTGTACACACTACAATGACCCTCATTAAACAGACAGTTCAATATGCACACAGTGTGTACATATGGCTCTGTGTGCTTGCTCTGTGTGTGTGTGTGTGTGTGTGTGTGTGTGTATGTGTGTGTGTGCGCGTGTTGATATACAGTAACACCTCCATCCTGTAAGGGAATCTCCAACATGCAGTTGACAGATTTTCACACTGAACTGACTTCTTGTTTTCAGATGAAGACAGAACTAAATCGTTGTTCTCTGATGAGGACAGAACTGACTTCTTGTTTGAAAATGTGGGCAGAACTGACTTCTTGTTCTGTGATGAGGACAGAACTGACTTCTTGTTCTATGATGAGGACGGAACTGACTGCTGTTCAGTCTGGAACTCGGAGATGCTGCGGGCAGCACTGTCCCCCGTCATCTCTGCCTTCAGCTCATAGTGATCTCCAGGATGGTGCAGAACCGATCCATTCCCCTGCAATGGACCTCAACCTTAGCTTACACATCAAACCTTTTTTTTTTTTAGTTTTACACTTTCTTTATTTGAACTTTTTAACATTTTCACATACATCTATACATTAATACATAAATCATATGAACAAAGAAAGTGTTGAAAAAAGAAAAGAACAAATAAGACACAACCAATGCTAAAAACTAAATTTTTATGTTCCTGCTATACATTAACGCTCCTCCATTCCAGGCCATTCTTTCCTTTTAGACATGACCTGCACAATATCCACGATGGACATAACTTTAAAGACTTCTTTCTGTTAAGGAGTCAAAGAAACATAACACAAAACAAAAACATAAAAAATCATTACAAAAGCACAATTTTCAACTCACATTTTATAAGGAGTCAAGGAAACGTAAGGAAAGTGGAAAACTCAAAATCATCACAAAAGTACAAATTTTCACAGACATAAACACACATACATCCTAAAGATTTCAGGTCTACATGAATTCTTTTTAGACAACCAAAAAGAACAGTCTTTCTGCCAATGGATCATCAACTGCCTCATGGTCACCATAACACAGCAGCTCATCTCCAGTGTGCACAGACAATCACATGAAAAACAGTGACCCACCTGGTGATGCCTCCCATGCACAGACCCCAACACCAACAATGACACGCTTGGTGGTGCATACGACATACATACACACATCCCAACACCGAAAACAAATCACCTGTTGAGAATAGCTTTGACACACATCCCAACACTACCAACAACCGACTTGATGATAGTTTTGACACCCTGATCCCCACACCAAAAGTGACCCACTTGTTACTGATGGATTTAACACAGCTGAGGGCCTCTGCTACATCCAGGGAGGATGATGTGAGGTCGACAACCAAATTTGGAAGAGCCAGTTCTCGTAGCGTCACACCAGCATACCTGCAAACATGGATTATAATCTTATCACCACACGACATCAGCATTTCCCAACACTTCAGATAAATTTCGTTTGTCAAACTAAACTGTGGCTTCCTTTCCCCTACCACTTATGATTTTTATGCCTATAAAGGGTAACCCAGTGCATACATGTTGGAAAAGTGAGGAAATGAACAAAAGGGATGGATGGTTATCATGGACGGGGGAGGGGTAAGGGGTGAATTTCATGGCAGGGGATGAGATCTGAAATGGTTGAGAGGGTTTTTTTTTTTTACTTGTTTTGCAAATCCCTCAGAGCAAATTTCTGAGTTATGCTTTAGAATGTTTAGTACTACCATTACGCTTTTAAAGCAAGCTCACAATGACTTACATATTGAACTCATCCAAACACACACATACATGCACAGGAACAAACACATATGAACACCTGTGTGCGTGCATGCACACACAGACTGATTTGAAGTACTGGCTGTGGCCCATCCATCTGCACAAAACACATATTGAACACACACACACACACACACTCTAACTCACTTGAAGGAAGCCACAATGTCCCTGTGACCAAAGTACTGGTAGTGGTCTAGGTGGAGGGAGTGGGGACAGGGCTCGGCACAGCCCCGACGTTTGAAGCTGGTACAGTGGAAGCGCAGATCAAGGTACTTGGCAAAGGACATGTTCAGGTGTCGGCACTGATGGGAACCACAGGGGTCACCTGTAACACACCAGTCACCAGCAGCAAGTGAACAGGGGCACCAAGGGACTCAGACCAGCCCTCGTCAACACTTCAACCAGTAAACTGGCACACCTACAGACTCAGACCAGCACTGCTCAACAGACTGACCTGTAAACTGGAGAGCGCATGGGTTTGGACCTGCACTCAGCCCAAACACTAGAATGCTCAATGACTCAGACCACGGCTCATCACACCTGATGACATTAAAGCTACTAGCAGCAAACAATTTTTGATCTTATCTTCCTCTTATAGGCTGCTCACTCCGGCTCCCCCTATGCAGCCATATCCAGATTTGGGAAATAACTATTTTGGGATGCCTCCTATTGCTTATGCCGATGTGGACTATAAGGAATTTTTGCCTTAACCCCGAGAAGGTCCACAGTGACTCTGTACCTTAACCTAAAGGTGCAAAGTTTAGAAATAATTTCCCTAACTGACTCACCTATGTTCACATCTGATAGGTATGAATGATCAGTATTTTGCTGTGCATGTTGCAAAAGCACCTTGGCACAGTGGCAATCTACTTCTGTTACTTGTTAGGTCAAAATTGATTTCTAAGGTCAGACAGACAGCTGATCTAGCTCTATTAATATTCATGTCATTCAAGAAATTCCTGTGGTCAAACAAAACGGGTGTGTACTTAGGATAATCTTCAAGTAACGTAGCTCGGCTACCTTTTACGTCATTCAACTGATTTTCAAGATCAGAAAAAGTAAGCATATATCTTGGGGTAGCCTGGAAGTAATCAAGCTCAGTGACCTTTTACATCGTTCAACAAATGTCCAAGGTCATATAAAAGTGTTTATCTTGAGATACCCCAGTCGCAGAGAGGTGACAATTATCTGCAGAAATAAGTAAGAAATGAATGCTGATAACAGGTAATAATAATTTGAGAGAAAAAAAAAAAGATCTACTAAGTATTCATCAGCTTGTGCTCAAAGATGAAGTTAAAAGTGACCGAACAGTGAAAATAAGTATGAAAAAACCGAGGGCCACTAAACTCACACAACCCACAACCTCAAAGCTACACCTTGTGGCACCACCACTGCACCATTCTGAGTGGTCTGCAGCAAGTTCACTGGCTGTTCAATGACTGGGATTACAACAAGGTACATGGATCCCCTGCACCACAAAGAACAGAAGACGGTAAATGACGGAGACAACTTATGGCTGACAACCAATGCGATGCACAGTCATACCAACATCAATGAAGGTATGGATCAAAAAGAGTTAAAAAAGGAGACCATCTAATCTGTGGCAAATTGTACATGACTGTCTAATGCTATATGAACAGAATGGCCATATTTTTGCATGGAAAATCAGTATGTGCTCCATATTTTCATGAAAGCAGGTAACAGACGGATCAAGATCAAAAGGGCGTAAATTCCCACCTGTTTACATCGGCGACACCAGCTCCACAGAAGGATGTTGTCCTGGGCCCCTGGCACTGGGTTGTCCAGTTTCTTCAGCAGCACGTTGATGCAGCCCTGGCCATGGACAAAGCGCCGGATATGGTCCACCATGGGTACCTCACAGGTAGGAGATGGACAGGTGTACGATTCCCTGAAATCCAATGCAACACTACTCTAGTCACCTCCAGAAACCCTTCAAAAGTGGACCTTAGTTGAGACAAGTCATCACTGGAGAAAAACAAGAGTGAAAATTCTGACCATTCTTGCTACTGGTCAGGGAACATTACTATTTTGGCATGGGAGGGGCTGGGGAGACAATGCTGCACCTAATTAGGGAAGATTTTCTTTTTCACATCTAGCCCTTAAATACAACATCAGATCAGAGATCAAGCAGATTTTGAGCAGAAAGACGCTGAAATCTAAGCTACATCATTCAAATCTCATTTCTACTTTCATCACTGTCTCTTTTATTCATGAATATACCATCCAACAAACTTTCTTAAAAATCCAAATGGTATTTAAACTGTTCTAAAAATACTTACGCCCCATCCTCCTTCTCCTTTAAGTCTTTCCCAATAACAACACAAATGCATTCTTTCTCCTCTATGCTAGTGCTCTTGGAGTAAACAATGCCAACAGCAGTTTACCTGAAGCAGAACCGCTCCAGAAATCCACCCAGGGTGATGTCATTTCTACCGTAATAGGTCATGGTCACCACCCTGAAAGGGTCCACACCATCAAACATACATCATCAAACAAACACAACACCAGCAATCCGAGTGTGTTATTCTTTCAACAGAACAATGTAAGTGAAGAGTTGTATTACAACAGCAAACAAAAAAACATACATACAGCTATAAATAATATCTGCATTAATACCATTAACACTAATCAGCAGAACACTGCAATTTTAGGTGAACACAAAAAGATTAAGCAAATGCTGACCTGAAAAGAAATCAAAAAAAAATTAACATATGATCATATACACATGCAAACAATGCACCTATATTAGCACAACCACACAGACCACCACAGGCAATGCTTCCTCTAAAACTGCATACAACCGATTATCCCACAACTAAATACCACCACAACACCACAACCATTTAAATAGCCCTCCTTTAAAAAAAACACACCATTATAACATGATTAAAATATGTTCATAACCCTACCATGACAAAGCACTAGCATCACACAATCCAGTCATAACAAAACGTTATGCATAAAGCACACAGCACACACACAAACACATACATTAACAATATGACATTATAAACCACACACACACACACAAGCACACACACACACACATTAACAATATGACATAATCACAGAGACAATATTATCCCTTTAACAGTAATTGTAAACATGTTACAACAGATAGCAAGCTCACTTACATATACTGATACATCATGTAGCAAACTCACTTACACACACACACACACACACACACACACACACACACACACACACACATGCACGCATGTGCGTACACACACACACACACACACACACACACACACACACACACACACACACACACGCACAGTCTCACATACACACAAACACACACACTCTATGGTCTGTACACTGCTGCCATCTTCTTGCATTCACAATCATTGATGCACTGGGACAACAATGAGTTTCAACTGAGGGCAATTTCAGCTTTATGTTCAACACTCTTAGAGCTGATCAACCTACATCCAAGAAGAAATCATGTCTTTTCCAGTGAATCCAGTGCCTAGGACACCTTGCTAATTCTTTTGTTTCTAGTTGGCCTCACCTTACTCCACCCTCTCACAAAATAATCTCTAAAACCAAACTTTTAGAGATGAAACCTTTTAAATTCAAGATCTTTTCCATTTTCTTTAGCAGTTTCGGATGTTCAAAAATGATTGTTTCTCAACAACAGACATTCCAAAAACATTGGGGAGGATAAGCCGCTATGTGTCAGCAGCAAGCGATACAAAGAAGGATGACCAAAAGGGGGTAGCACTGACCAGGGGTAGACACAAGGGTTGGGGTGGTTGGGGGAGCGGTAGGAGTAGCTGCTGAACAGCACAGACAGCCGCTGGTGGTTCCACACGTCCAGACAGTCAGTCTGCAAACCCATTACACCACTGACTGTTTTTGTCACACAAATATGTTAAAAACAATCAAACATACAATTAAAAAAACTACACACAAATTAGAGAAGTCATACACCTTTTAGCACACCAACAGAACCACTTTTTATCAATATCAATAAACCTGAAGTTCTAGTGACAAAGAATGATTTGCAGAATTCCTTTTCTTTGTTCTTTTTTTGTTTGTTCAATGAATTAATGAATAGAACTTATATGAAGATAAACCATATAGAGAAAATTCATTCCACCGTCTTGCTCTGTCCCCACACCACTGCCTAACATGAAGACAGGAATCAGTGTGATAACCTGATAGACTCACCTTCTTTTCCCAACAGATACCGGTGCGTGACCCATCGGCTGTCAGAGTGTCTTCATAGATCTCCTTCTTCGACTTTGGAGAGCTGTCTCGCTGTACTCCGTTTCTCCGAGCCTCTTCCGAGATGCAGATACGACCACCTCGAGCACGGAAATCGGCCAGCAAAGTCTATAAACATCATAGAAAAAAAAAAACAATCCTTTTTGTGGTGGACATGGAAAGAAAATGGATTATACCTTTTCCAATCCATCCTAGATGTAGCACAACTAGATCAAAAGCTGTCACCAAGAGCCTAGAGGTCATTTCGACAAAAATGGTTTCTCAGAAATGAGATGATGACAACCTACCTGCTACTACCGTATTCTTCTTCACTGTGACTACAAAATCTAATGACCATTCCAGTAAACATTGGGGTAGTTTTCTTTACCACCAGCAAAAGCAAACTTTTTCTCATCATACCTGTCCAGAGAAAGTGCTGAATCATCAGGATTTAAAAGAACAAAAAAAAATGGGAGAGCAGAAGCTGATCTTGCCTCCATACACATCCAGCAATAGCAGTGACCACACTTAGTAAGCTCACTTCACTGAATCATATTCAAAATAGCTCAGTTTTCTCCTTTTCCTTGATGGAGGAACACGATTTTTCTCCGCTCTCAGATATTCAGATATGTTCTTGGAGATCATGGATCCTCACTAACAATCATTCAAGCTGGCCCGTGCTTCTGTCTGCAAAGTTTCTTTCTCCCTTACTTCTCAATGGGGAATTTTGGCTGGTAATTTCAGCAAATTACCTTCTATCACCACCTCTCTTCAGCATTTGGGTCCATCCTCATACACTTGGTGTCTATCTTCAGGTCTTCCAAATTGTCTGCCTACTGCCATGGATTTGTGCATTTGTTTGTCTTGCAACAAGTGTTTGCTTCGTGCCATTACCAGGAGACTTGCATCTAATGTTCAAAATGAGTGTCATCCCAGTCAACCCCCCCCCCCCCCCCCCACCACCCCCTTTTCCTCTTTTGGCCCTTCTCCTCCTCCTGTCAGAAGTAGGTATAAAGTCATCTTTTTTCAAAATGACCATGTCCAATGCAGATTCCTTCTCCATTCTGGCATCCCAGGAAGTTCTGCCTTTCCTAATTCCTTGTTTCACCCTATTACCAATTGTCATTTTCTTATGAAAAATGCTTTTGTTTTTTTTTTTTGGGGGGGGGGGGGGTGGTTAACATCTTTTTTCATTGATATTATTATTATTATTATTATTATGAACATTATTCCTATTACGATCATTACAAATGTTTTCATTAAAACACAGAACCAATTCAATGTCTTCTGACTGCCTGACTTCCTCAAAAAAAACAGGTTCCGGGGATTCTGGCCAAGGATCTTGCAACTCTCAAGCACATCCTCTCCTCTCTGGACTTTTTTGTGTACCTCAAGAACTCTTACAGGGTCTCCTCTCAGGATTCTGTTCATCTAGGCAAGCATTTCTTGACAGATCTGAATCTGGTTCGCCTTACAGACACCAGGGCAGTAAAGATTCAGTCCTTTGCTCAGTTCCATCTGCAGTCTCAGTCTGTGCCTCCAGACAATGATCAGATTAACCTCTGCAGCTGTGGAGCTTATCCCTCTGGGTCACCTCAATCTCCATCCCCTTCAGTGGGGTCTGAGCGCATCTGGGACCAGACACTGCCAACTGGGATGTCCCATTAACCATGATGCACACTTTCATGTCCACCCTTCAGCCTTGGCTTGACCTAGTCTGGTTGATGTCCAGAGTTCCTCGGCTTCTCCCTCCATTGTCCCACACCGTTTGTGCTGACACCAGTCACTCAGGCTGAGGCGCATAACTTCATCCCCTCTTCCTAGCGGCCAGCAATACTTGGCCACTGCAAGAGGCAGCAGACTATATCAACATCCTTGAGTTGAGAGCTGTCTTCCTTACTGTATGCAACTGGCTCAGATTCTCGAAGGCAAGTCTACAGTGTGTACAGACAATTCCACTGTTTAGTGTTATGGCTTATCTGAACAACCAAAGTGGAACTTCTTTTAGGACCTTGAAAAAAAAAACTGTTTTGTCAGGCTGAAGATCTTTTTGCTCATAAAACCTATTCCTGGTGGGCTGAATGTTCTCTCAGTTTCTCTTTTCAGGAAGGGTCTGGTTCTCCTCAGTTTTGTGGTGAACAAGACCATGTTCAGGTATGTATGCCAAGTTATGGGAAACCCCTCACATTGACTTGTCTGCCTCAAGGTGTAACAACCAGCTACTAGTCTTTATACTCTTGTTCAGATCCCCCAGCTTTTGCTGTGGATGGGGAGAGATATTTATTGAAAGATGCAATTCCACCCTCTCCCCTCCTTCCAGCTGTCCCCAAAAGTGTCCACAGAGAGTTTCCTGTGCGAGAACAATTGTTTCCTATTACTGGGCAAAAAGTAAAAACAGCTTGGCTGCTGCCTTCTGTTCTCTATAAATTAAGTAGATAAATTAATTAGATAAGCTGATATGAAAGAATGAAAAAAATCAAAACAAAAACAAGACACACAGATTGACAGAAAGACAGTGCAAGTTACCAGAATCGTGTTGTCATTGGCAGGGGCAATCATGTCACTGAGCACAAAGGGATGGGCTTCCGTGATCTTGATGTGGGACTTGCCAGGGTAACGTCCTCCAAACTCCATGTCAATGTACTTGCCCTTGCTCAGTCGCTGTTCCTTGGGAGTCTTCTCCCCTGTGAACAGGGCTGACCAGTAGATGTCGTCAGGCAGGTAGCTGCGGGCAAAGGACTTGGCCCCAGCCTCTGACTCGAGGAAGGGTATGGCATATTTGATGTAGGGGGAGGCTGACAGAATGGTGCCATGCAGGGTCTGTCGGAACTGGTGTGATGTGGTCTGTTTCTGCTCCTGGAACTGGATGCTGTGAGAGCGCGGAAGATGGAGTCATCCTGGTTCTTCTGGTAGCCCAGTAGAGGGTCGCTGCAGTCGGTGAGCTCTGTGACCACGGACAGCTGTCGCGTCATGCTGGCTGGGGTACCCCCTCCTGTGTTTCCTTGTAATGTGGACTGTTCCTCATTGGGGGCTATATTCTCCTTCTCGGCTGCATCCTCTTCCATGGCCTCCTTCAAGGACATGTAATGTGAGGTGGCATCGGGCACTTGACGGGACTCCTCTTGATCACAGTTCTCCTCTACCAGCACAAACTCACTTTCCCCGCTGTTGTCCGCAGTGTTGACAACACTTAGACTGTCTTGGAACTCGGTAATATCAGTGGGCTCCTCTCCGCTGATCTCTGTGGGGTTGGTGTCTGTGGAGCTCTCAAAGCCCTCCATGTGGTCAGCCAGCTCTTCTGACCCTGGTGGCGGTAGTGCAAACTCATCCATGGCAAAGCACAGTTCCAACAGCGAGTGTATGCAACGTAGGCCATGAACTTCAGGATGAGTTTGACCTGACAGAACGCAAAACTGAACCAGTCAATACATCTGTACTTCACCCATACTTTTCTTCTACTGGACATCTTTAAATGATTAACAGCAAAAGACATGAATATAGATTAAGGACGAACAGTACAGTCATGAGAACTGAAGAAAATCAATATGGCTCCTTGGGTCTACAATATCCGATCATGTTAGCCTCACTGTTACCATCAAGGCAATCCACTGAACTAAAAAACAAATGCAAATTCATCATGCCATAAAAAAAAATCATATTTATCCAAATCCCATGGAAAACAGCTTTTTAAAACCTGCCTGTGTAATCCTTTGAAGAAGGACGCAGTACTATATCTTGATATAATGCTGATAATTTGGAGCACTCCATCTCTTGATTTAGCTCTCTCTAAAAACACACACACACACACACACACACACACAGAAGCAGAACTCTAAATTCACAATCCTGCGTGGTTTTCTGCAGTGGGAAAGCGTACTCGTGACTTCCAGCAGAAGTGCACAATGTCAAACACTGTAAAGGATTATCCAGTCCTGGACAGACCTGACGTCCCTGTGACACTCAACACACACATACGTGCATGCACTTACACACACACACACATTCCCACAAATACACATACCTAATGAAATAATCAGGAGTTAAAACGTTTCACTGCGTTTCCAACATAAAACACTGCACTTACCCTCTTGAGTTCACTGAGGGAGCCCCCAAGCAGACTGATGGTACAACCCAGATGGGTGGCACACAACCGGCAAACACCACCACTGTCTTCCTCTCCTCTGAAAACAAACCATCTTTGTCACACAAGAGACATGTAAAAAGGCACAAACAAAGCCTTGACATGGAGGAAAATGGGAGGGGAAGGAAGGGGAAGAGACTGGATATGTCCAGAAACACAGGTGGGTACTTTGTTAGCTCGCCCCTTGTAACCTCTCCACGCTGTTTCAGAAAAGGAAAACCCAGGAGGGTCACTGAATCTGTGCTGCTGGTCTAAGACATCTCTTTATTCATAAATAAATCGGTCGGTCAAAACATCACAATGGCCTGTGGTTAAATGGCAAACCCATTTCGAAATGACAATATCATGAAACAGGTATATAACGAATGAGAAAGGAAACCTGGACAGACACAGGAGCTCATGGAATTGGAATCTGATCATAACTTTCTGAAACCACTAGCTTGTCTTCTGAATAACATTCAGTACAACACTAGAAGTAAACACATTCTCTGTGGGATCTTCATACAGTTGTTGCATGTCATCTTCTGAATCTTCGAACTCAGTGTAGAACAGTAGATGTGAACACACTGACATCTCTACAGATTCACTAAATCCTGTCTTCTTAACACTATCATCATAAAGCAGCAGAAGTGTATCATGAATAGTCACTCTAGGTGTTTGTGTGAGCATGGGGATGAGACTCAGACAGGCTAGGATCGAAAGAAAAATGGGGAGTTTGTATTATACACCCTTTTTGGCTAGTATACTTTTCATGTCAGACCATAGCATTCAACGGCAGTTAGCTCTGAAAAGCTGAATTTTTGTGGCTAATGCAGTGATAAGACAGTCACGTGATGCCCACCCTTCTTCCGCCATAGGAAGAAACCCGGTGGCCACTTCTTGTTCACCATTCAGCGAGGCATGTATGAAAGGTGAACCCTGAGAACCATAGCGCTAGAGGGGAAGGTAGGGCGGGCATTAGAGTCTGACATGGTAAGTATACTAGCCAAACAGGGAGTATAATACAAACTCCCCATTTTGGCATCATATATTATACCATGTCAGACCATAGCAGAATTTAAAGGAATCGGAGGAGGGCTGAGTGCCCTAATGGTTCATGGGATTAGAGGGTGGAACAGATATAGCTGCATTAGCCGCCACAAAAGAAATCCCTTTAGAGCCATCAGCCCTGATCATGCCGATATCCCTTAAATAAAAGTTTATGAAGAAATTTTCTCAATGCCAGTAGGCTGCCTTCAGGAGGTGGCGCAAGGGGACAGAGTGCTGGAACGCTGCAGAAGTGGCCAGCGCTCTGACCTCATGGTCCCGAGGAGATAAGACAGGGAGATTCTTATACGCCTGGGCGTAGGCAGATCTGACCGTCTTGGAAAGCCACCTGGAGATAGTGCCAGCCGAGATGTCCGTATGATTTTGGGGGTTGACAGAAATGAGAGATGTCTCCGGGAGGAGCACCTGGGGCGCAAGCGTCCCAGTAGTATCTCAGACACCTAGAAGGGCACAGGTCCATGTCCCCCCAACTTTCCCCTTTCCCCAGGATATATCCGCAAGTGAGCGGATGATGAGGGGGGGAGTGGGCTGTCCGGTTCCTGATTCTTAGCTAAGAATTCGGGGAGAAACTTGAGAGAGACAGAACCGTCCCTGTGGAAGGCAATGTTTCTGGGGCCCCCCGCTGAGGGCATGAATTTTGCTGCACCTCCTAGCCGAGGCTAGGGCAAGGAGAAATGTGGTCTTGAGAGAAAGAAGGTCAAAGAATGGTGATGATAGGCTCAAAAGGGGGTTTTCTGAGAGCGTCAAGGACAATGAAGAAGTCCCAAAGGGGGATGCGCCTAGGGGACCGAGACTCACGTAGAGCCACCCCCCCTAGAAATCTCTCTGAGAAGGAGTCATTCTCAAAACGAGGGTCCGCCAAGTTGGCGAATATGAAGTGGTACAGATGACTGACCTATAGCCCCGAATGGAGCTAGCCGAGAGCCTTAGCAAAGACGATAGGTGAGATAGGAAGTTGCCTATCTGGATATTGGAAGGGCAATCATGGGAAACAGAGCTGTCTGAGCACCAGGATACCCATATCTCCCAATAAATAATCATAGAGAAACTCAATACTGGCTCTGTGCGAGACCGTTGCTAAGTCCCGTAGGTCTTGCGAGGCCCTGCCCCAGCAGTATGTCTAGGACGGACTGGAATCTGTCCGTTTGTGAGGGAGTGGCAGATGCTCGCAATTAGGTACAGCAGCCAGGCATGCAGGCAAAGCATCTGTGGGCTGGAGTGGAGGTAACCCAAGCAAGGCTGTCTGAGCATGTCCCAATGAGTGCTCAACTGGAGAGGGGGGACATGGGAGAGGGACTTGAGGTCCGGAAACCAGGACTGGGTCGGTCACCACGGGGTGATGAGGATGAGCATGGGTCTTTCCAGCCTTGCCTTCCTGATCACCTTGTGGAGGATAGGGAATGAAGGGAAGGCGTATGCTATGAGGCCCGACCAGGGAGGGGAGAGAGAGCGTCGATTGCATACGTTTGGGGATCGGGGATGGGAGAGACATACACTGGAAGACGGTGGTTGAATCGGGTGGCAAAGAGGTCTACCATGGGTCTGAACTAATGTTCCCACACCGAGCTGAGGGTTAACCTGCTGAGGGTCCATTCCATGTGGAGGAGGGACTTGGACCGACTGACGAAGTCTGCCAGGATATTGCAGGTCCCTGCTATGTGTCTTGTGTGGAGGGTGATTCCAATTCCGCTTCCAATTCCAGGATGTTGATGTGGAGACGGGCAGTCTGTGCGTCCCACTCCCGAGGCATGAAGGTTCTCCAAGTGGGCGCCCCAGCCCGAGTTGGAGGCGTCTGTGTAGAGTTCCAGGGGTTGGGTTGGGAGGGAGATGGGAACCCCGCGGATCAGAGAGGTGGGGTCGAGCCACTCTTCTGTAGCCCATTGGAACCAAGGACCCAGGGGAATGGACTGATCCCAGGGGTCAAAGTCTGAGACCATCAACAACAGAACTCCCTTTGGAGTTGGCGCTTGGGGACCCGGCCTAGGGGGATGAGGGACGAGAGGGACTCCATCATCCCCAAGAGGGAGGTAATGGTTCTGGCCGGGGTGTGGGTGGATAGGTAGAGGCAGGAGATGAGGTCCATAATGCGGGTGGACCTCCCTGGGGTTGGGGAGACCATCACAGAGAGTGTGTCAAATCTCATGCCCAGAAAGGAGAACTGCTGACTGGGGTGGAGTTCGCACTTGTTTGGGTTGGTGACAAACCCTAGTTTGGAACAGAGGCGCAGAAGATGGTTGGTGTGGGATTGACACGGGCCCAGGAGGGAGCCAAGATGAGCCAGTTGTCCAGGTACACCAGGAGGCGAATGTCCTCCTGTCTGGCCAGGGAGGCCATCTCCTTGTTCACCTGCCTGAAGAGGAAGGGTGCCAGGGAGAGGCCAAAGGGGAGCGCCTTGAACTGGAACACCCGATCCTGCCAGATGAACTGCAGGTATCGTCTGTGGGATGGGTGTATGAGAATCTGGAAGTAAGCGTCCTTCAGATCTATCGAGGTTGCCCAATCCTGGTGGTGGATAGAATCTCTGATCTGAGTCAGAGTGTCCATCTTGAACTTGGTGGCCCTGAGGAACTTGCTGAGGGAAGAGAGGTCGGGGATGGGCCTCCATCCTCCTGATGGTTTAGGGATGACAAAGAGGTGGTGGGTAGAACTCTGGGTTGGGATGGGAGACCTCCGTGATGGTCCCCTTTTGGAGGAGTTCTGCGACTTCCTGGTGCAGAGCCTCCGCTTGGTCCGGGGAGGGGTCGCTGGGAGAGGGTGGGGGAGAACACATCAGAGGATGACGTTCGTGGGCCCAAGGCAGGCGGAATCCCTCCTGTAGGACCACTACTATCCATGCGCTGAGGCCCATACATCTCCACTGGTGGGCATGCCGGGATAAGCTGCCCACCAGAGAGGCCGAGGGGCGGGGTGGAGGGGAGGCGACTGGGAAGAATAGAGAGGTAGCGGTCTGAGTTCTCCCTGCTCCAGCTCCCCCTTAGGTGAGTCTTCCGGTCACCTCCGGGGCCGACCCTGCTGGCCGAAATGAAAATTCTGCTGGGGAAGTTTTGTCTTAGGCCGAGAAGGGGTTTTAGAGTACTTGGCAGGCTGTGCGGTGGGGATAGGGTTGGAGTCTGGTAAGGGGAGTGTGGGTCTGAAAAAAGGAGTCTGGGAGGGCGAAGCTGACGAGGAGGAGGGGGGGGGGGGGGGGGGGGGGGCTGGCCGCAAATGAGGCTGCCTGCTTACGCTCTTCCACTGAATGGGCGATGAAGGCAGACGAACAGTCGCCAAAAAGGGACCGCTCCTGACCCGGAATGCACCGCAAAGCCGCCTTAAGTGCCAGGGCAAGATTAGCCTGTGACAGTATGGCATCTCTGCAGGCCAGTAGGCAATTGTAGTGGCTCCTGGCTGCACTGTCCGCTGCAGCCGAAAGGTGATGCGAGATCCTGTTGACTAGGAGTCGCATCAAGGGGTCGCTGAACAAGTGAGATTCAGTCTCAGGGTGTGTCTCAGAATACTGAACGGCTGAGGACACGGAGACCGAGTCGTCCTCCTTCGGCCAGATCTCCTCCACCCGCTGCCACAGCATGTCGAAAAAGACATGTCCAGCAGTGGTATCTCGATCCCCGATCTGGCTATGTGGTCCCACTCCACCAGGTTCTTGATAGAGATCGTGGTGGAAGTGGGAGGGGCCAGATGGGGGAATCAGCCGGCAGTCTGCCGGGGAAATGGTACTTTCGCTGGTCACCGGATTGTTGGAGAACAGGGAGGAGATGTGGGCCTTCCAGGGGTTCCTGAGGAACGTGCCTACAGGGGCCCCATCCGGGGCCGAGAGGGATTCATTCCCTGGAGGAGGAACAACCTGCGCACCCTGGATAGGGTTGCCGGACACTCCCAAATGGACGTGAGAGTCTGAGGGGGGTGACAAGTCTGGGCGGCCCGCTTGGCTGGTGTGGCCACAGTGTATTTGGACACCGAGAAGAACTTGTCCGAGGGTGGGGCCTCCCTCATGACAAGATCTGGACGCCACTGCTCAATGGTGGACAAGTCGCATGATGAGGAGAAGGAGTCCTCTACCTCATCCTCAGAATCAGGAGCATCGGGTTCCTGAAGAGGTTGCGACGAACCTTCTCGAGGGCAACGGCAGGGTGCATGAGGGTCCCGCCCTAGCTTGGTAGTGGGGGAACGCAAGGCAGGTCCCTTGTGGCTCCATGATCGGCGGCTGGACTATGGGAGGGAAGCCCATCATGCTGATCGGACAGCACCTGAGAAGGAGGGAGACCAAGGTCGAACCAGCGTGAGGAGGCTGGATGCCACATGCAACCATGGAGCTGGTTTTGCTGGTCTGCTCTAAGCCACTGGTCCCTCTCAGGGGCATAGAGCCACAGGTCCCCACGGAGGAGGAAAAAGGGCTGTGTGGCGGCCCTGGGGCAGAATTTCCGTGGGGGCCAGGGTAACCTGAGACACTGGGGGGGGGGGGGTGGTTGCAAAAGAGCATGGCCCGTCATAACCCCCCTCCCCCCCACCACCCCCCAGAGAGTGCACTGCTGCCTCCTACACCTCCTTGGTGGGATCCATATGGCCCCCCTGTGTGTTTAGGAGGAGCGGTGGAGGGCACAGCAACCGAGCCCCCTATCCGCCTGTGTACAGACTGGAGTGGCTGCAGTAACGTTGTCAGCACCTGGTTCGGATCGGGCAGGTTACCTGTGGTCCCGCTGGTCGATCCTGCCCCCAGAGAGAACGGGACCGCAGCAGATGCTCAAGTAGGGAGTAGAATAAGTCCGCTCCCCAATGTCCTGTGCCCCTAGGGAAATGTCAACAATCGACCGGGGTGGGTTGACTGCCGGGGGTCTGAGCGGCACAGGTCCAGGCGGTGGTGGTACCTGCGGCTGAGACCCGGAGTTATGGCCAGTTTGATCCCAGGGACTGGGCATAAGTCCAGCACCGAGTAAGGACACTCCTTGTGCACCAGTGGTGGCTGCACTTGTGCATGGTGGGGGAGAGCATCATGAGCCGGCGTGCTATTAGTGGGGGGAGAGCTATTGGCACCAGTCTCATAAAGGCGAGTGATGGGTGGTGATTCCGTATGCATCCTGTCACCCGCGCTGGTCCGCGCCTCAGCAAAATTCCCTGGGGACTGAAGGTTGCATGACAGAGCATGATAGGGAGAGTTGTATGTCTCACCTTGCGTTGGAAGGGAAGAAGGCAAGCCAGCCGGTAAAGTGGGGGGGGGGAGAAGGCGAATTCGGGTATGAATTCTTAAAGCGGGCTTTCCCTTTTAGGGGAGCCTTGCCTTTGGACTTACGGGGAATACTGAAGGAGAGGCATTTAGAAATGGTGGCAGCTTGCCTTTGCCCTTCGGACGCAGTGATCATGCGTCCGCCGGTCAGTCAGAGGAGGTATCAAATTGATGGTCGCATGTCCCCTCCGCCGAACCTCCCTCTACACCGGGCGTACGTTCTTCCGTAGAAAGAATGGTTTGCTCTGAGGAATCGGCACGTGGGTCCTCCAGGGCAAAGAGCAACTTTTGGAAAGCGATGTAGCTCAACCCGTTGGTGCCCTTCGCCATCTTGGGCTATGGTGGCAGAGCAAACACGGAGCACACGACCACAAAGCGGAGACAAGCTGGTAGATTCAGAGATCATAAAGAAAACTCGATCAACCTTGTAATAATGATAAATAAGGTACTAATAAATGTGCAAGGGGAAACCTCCGTACCACTAAACCCAGGTATGACCGAACGTGGACAACCACGCGGTGAGGCAATATGGGGGAAAGGTAGACTGGCGTGGAGTAAATAAAGATGGCAGATCGAGTGACCGGCGAGAATTTGATCGCGGTAAGTGACAAGCAATGGAGCGCAAGAGTAAAATAAACTAACGCGCAGCAGATATCATGAATCAAGAGGCTGAAAGGTAACTTGGTGGAGGCGAATTTAGGATAAGGAATGAACGCTACACCTGAGAGTGTAGGGGCCAAATGGAAGATCGAAATGGAGAAAAAAAAAACGAAGACAACGCGAGCCGTCATGCCGTAGAGCATGAAAATAAAATAATGACACGCCAGCCATAAGCCTCACACAGCAATAGTACCCAGGGTTTAGCGCAAGCCATAACAGAACAAGTGAAGAAGGCAAACACACAAGCAGTCTTTACACAAAGCAGAAGTATAGGCCAGACAGCGCAAAAAAAACCTGTTCTTGTTAGGAAGAAGGCCGATGCTCAATGAGGAACAAGAAGCGGACACAGCTTCTTCCTATGGCGGAAGTAGGGTGGGCGTCACGTGACTGTCTTATCACTGCATTAGCCACAAAAAATTCGGCCTTTCAGAGCTAACTAACTGCCGTTGAATGCTATGGTCTGACATGGTATACTATGTGACGCCAAACACAATATACCAAAAATGTCTCTCTCACCCAAATGATCCAAAGGATAAGCTGGCTGTATAACAACTAAATGTAATCTGAAAACATTTCTTTTTAACAGATTCCACTTGCAAAATTCACATGTGACTACTTGTCAAAATTCGAAAGCCCAAATACACAAATGGCACCCACGAATATGAATCTGGCCAATGTTTTAGATACTGACTCATTAATTACCAAAAAGAGACCACTTGAAAATCTTGCCAAACAAATATTTGTTTCAACAAAGGAAGCTGGCAAAAAGTTACACCAATATACCCTGGAGAAGTTTGACATCTCGGAAGGATTCACACAAAAGAAACTGTGTTCATATCCCACACCCTGGCATGCAGACTGACTTAAATAACAAATGGCTATTTAGTTCAGCACTATATCAACTGCAGGGCAAGGATTATGATTTGCTTTTCACTCCCCCACCCTCCTCTCAAACCAATGCCTCCACAGAGAGAAAATCTAAGCGCCCCAAATCAAGTCTTACATTGGTGGAAATCTCTGTCATTTCCTAATAAATAAGACCCAAATATATTTCCCTCACTCAAAGACCAAAAAATTCACTTACGCTAGTGCAACTGGCATAAATGATCATCTTGACTGAAACAAGCGTCCACCAAAAGGGCAAAGGTAAAGTAAGGTAATGTTGCTTATAGCCCAGCCGACTGCAAGGGGCCATATCAGGGCTGTCACCACATTAAAGTCAATTTGCTTCAATAACACACAAATAATAGTCTTCATTCAAGTAACCTCCCACAAAAAAAAGGGATGAACTCATAACGGCCTGATTAATACACAGAAGGGAAAAAAAAAAACAGAGATAAAAAGCTATTCACTCAATGAAGTCACTTCTTGTGATCAGTAGCATACAAAAAAAGTCTCTAGCAAAGATTCTCTACAATGTTACTGTTAACATTTAATTCCTTTTGGAGCCTTATATCCCAACACATTTCCATAGTCACTGAGCGCCTTCAGTTCTTGATACATGTCACTCTGCCATGCTTCCAGTTGACATTGCCCATTCCCCTGCTCCCAGTTATGGGCAGGTGGACTGGATAAAGGTGTTCACAGCTACCTGACCAGACTTGAGAGAGGCAAGATAGGCCTGTGGCTTCTGTACCCACACTAGCCATACAACACAATTGTGGTGTGTGCTCTATGAACATGCTCCACAAGGTCTGATGTGCACACTGCCAGACCAGTTTTAAAAGAAACATACAATGAAAAACTACACAGGCCAGAAAATGACAAAAATTCTGATGCCTGACACAATGAATGCACTATAGCATTTTTATGAAATTACTGAATCCTGTTTCTGGAACACTGCACTGTACAGCAATAGAAGCACAAAGACTTACTGTTGGGTAGATGGTAGGTCTGGCAGTGGAAGTCATGACAGAAACCCAAGTTTGGCTTGCTGACCAAACCGTCAATGGAGGACACAATGTCGGCCTGGGTGAATCGGGCCAAGCGCTCCATCACAGTCTGTTTACATCAAATACATCTGCCTCACTGAATATTTGCCAAGCAATCTGTCACAATAACTTGTAATACCAACAAGCCAAGACACAAATAAGAACACAAAACAGGGTGCAAATTAAGCCTATTTCATCCACAATACAAAAACAGACATGAGAAATTTTGACACATATCTTCAAATCTCACAAACAACAGACATGAATCAAATTCATATGATGATGCTTCCAATAGCCATTGGCAAGAAAATCCCGCGTCTGGCTTTTCAGAACCACTAGTCTGATTCAGTCTGATGTAACAGTAGTGTTTCCCTACATAACCCTTGCTGTATTACTTTCCTATAACAAGAACTATAGCACTGATATCTGAATAAATCCTGCCAGGCAATCTGTGACATATTCTCATAAGTGCACAGTCACACACTTGCAATCACATCCACCAAGATGTGAGCAGATGCTAGCATGGAACCATGACAGATCTGAAGATAGCTGAAAACCTCCCTGACCTGTGTGTGACATGAAAAACAAGGGCTACACAAAACCATCGCCACACATTATTCACCTGACTGACCTATTCAACGATAACGATGAAGGTGATGTGCATTACCCTCACCAATGTGACAGTTCACTAACCTGTTTGACGTTGAAGACCAGGGTGATGCCAGCCTCCAGCAGGAACTCCTGTGCAAGGCGGGACACCGACTTCTCCACCACCACGATGTTTGGGGTGAAAGGCTGCGATCTTTGCCACACTGTTCTTCAGAAACTCCCTCTCCTGCACACACCACCACCAGCAGCAGTCAGATCTGACACAGTTCAGTGAGACACACTTATATAAAAAAAACCCTTAAAAATGGCATGTTTTAAAAAAAAATCATCTAAAGCCATAAATAACGAAAGAGACTGATTGTATGTGAGGTTACAGTACTAAACACAACAAATGTCAAGGCACAGAAAGGGGTCTATTCTGGGAATAATTTTACCAAACTTTATTGAGTTTCAACAGAACAGAATATAAATATTCCACTTCTGTTCTTTCTACCGATGTTGGCAGCGCAGTAATGTAATGAACTTGAGGTGACTTTTTAGGATGCTGCCAGCCTTGTAGGATTTACACAAACTTGCAGTGTCTCCTTAAGATGCTGCCAGCCTTGTGAATTAACATAACATATCTCTAATACATTTGCCATTCACAAAGGGCAATGCAACAGTTACTGCTCTAAATGAAGAAGCACAGCTGGTTACAATGATTCCAAACTGGAAATGGGAGATCTGATGTTCATACCTCTCACTCCAACTCTCCTTGCACGGCCAAAACAAGGTCAAAGAACAAACCCCTGTGGTCACATGACGTTATCCTTATTATACAGAGATATTACTTAATTATTGATCCACTATGGCTGTTTTGATTTCATCTGTTTACAGGACACTATTGATGACACTAATGCATAGTCATAGTCACACAACACACACACACACACACACACACACACACACACACACACACATGCTCTCATTCTCTCTCAGCACCATCAATTATACAAAGCTGTGGGGGCAACAACCTGCAGAATCTGAGGTTCCAGGGAGGAGAACTTGTTCTCCACGCGCTGATATTCAATGGGCCCCTCGCAGCAGGAGGATGTGAGGGTTGGAGATCTGCTGCTTCATCTTTTTATGGGCAATGTTCTTGGTGAACACCAAGCCATGGATCAGGGACGTGTCCTGTTTCTGGCCCACAGCAATCTGCAATACCATGCCTCAACATTACAGTCAACATAAACTGATCCACAATCACATCAGAACCACTATATCGCAAGTACCGAAAGTCTTCTCCAAACTACACTTTAATTATGACCAAAAAAAAAGTCCAGTTAAACAAAAATCTTCATCATTTTCCTCCAATACCTTGCAGACACAAACATGTCTCCTAGGTAAAGGGTCTTCTCCGTTTTTAGAATACACTTATACAGACAACATGTTCACTGCAGAGAAACACTGTCATTTAAAAACTGTCTTCTTCACATGTAGCTAACTCTTTTACAAAACTGACGACCCTGTTCCAATGCAAGGAGCAACTTTTTTTTTTTTTCAAATTTGAGAACAATTTGAGACTTTCTGGAACAATTAAAAAGAAATCTAAAAAAACATTGCAAAAAATGCAATCACACTTGCACAATAACAGCTTGAAGTAAGAGCAAAAGTTATAAATGTATTTTTTTACATTTGTTTTGAAGACAGGCGTATACACAGTCTTCTCGCACTATGTTCAGCAGAATGCAAGATTCTTCCAGTGATTTTGTTTTGCCACCTGAACATTCAAGGCTGATTTTGCTGTTGGGAAATATTCACATGAAAAGTATGCTGGCCTGGTCCATTCCATTTAATTCGTGTTGTTTTAGCCAAGGGCTGTCACCTCATTAACGTTAATTCCTTATAAAGCTACGTCCCCAGTTGTTCTTCAGTGTCAAACATGCCAGCATGGGCAAAACTGAAATCCATGCAATAGATTTCACAAAGAGTATGGCAAACTTCCAAAATTGAATTCATAATGCGCAGATGCTGTTTCGAACTGTTCTCCTTAAAATTTTATTGAACTGGTGTTTTGATTTGACAGACGCAACATTACTTTTCCCAGCATTGGGTTGATCTTCTGTTTCAGCATGAAAGTGCTCTGACCAGAGTGGCCACTTGGCTTTCATCTCCAAATTGTTTTTGAAGCAACAAGGATTGTCAATGGTTGATCTTTTTTTTTTTTTTTTTTTTTTTTGCTGTCCCAACCTCTGTGCCACCTCAGAGGCAGTGCACCCACACTGCTCATTCCGACACCCTGTCCACAGCCACGGCCCAGTCGGCCCTGCCGCAGCCCCAGCACCGGCAATCCACAGGCAGCAGTCAATGTCAAGTTGTCAAGAGGCAACCCACCGGAGGAGACACTGCACTGCTGCCGAGTCACTTCAGTGGTGTTCAGTGGCGCCTGTTCTGATCTAACATACGCAGGACACCACCTACTAAGCCCCCTACTGACGACATAATTGCTTAGTCGTGGAGCCGTCGTGAGTGAGCTCTCCCTCTGGAGGGCGCCACCACGTCCGTCCAACGACAGCCCCCATGGACTCGCCGATACCGGTGACCCCGACGGAACCAAACCAAGGACATCGAAACTGAGGTCACCATGAGAGCAGGGCATGAAGGGCCACAGAATTTGAGACTTTTTTTTTTTTTTATGCTGAACGATACGATGAGAATGAGGATGATGCTACGGATTTCCATTTTGGTCTGAGACTGCATGACAGGGCTGTACTCTACGCTTCCTTTCATAATATATACCAGCGTCAACCAGGCCCGAGAGATACAGACACCTGCAGTGTTGGTCAGGAAATTTGAGCAACACTCTCAGAAACGCATCCATTAAGTGGATGAAACTCGACTGTGTGGTCCCAGTCTTCCCAACTGAGTCTGCAGCAAACTCAACTCTGGGTAGGAGCCCGGTCGGGGGCAGAAAACCCACATGACTTCTGATGGGATTCGAACCCACGAACTCCCAGCCAGGAGTCCGTGACGCTAACCACTTCGCCACGGTGGCTGGTGTCAATGGTTGATCTTGATGAAGAACATTTCTAATTGGCTGCACACAGCATTGCATTTTTTTTTCCTGAAAGTATGCATGTCTTGTCTTTGGAGATGCTGCGCTTGTAACCTGCCTATCTTACACAAGATGGCAATATGTGCCCTAAATTTAGCACCTCTCAAACAAAACAACATCAACAACACAAGAGACAATTTCTTATACCATCGTAATTCTACTGCAGATAAGCACAAAGCATACCATCCCTTACACTGGTGAAAAAAAAAATTATGCCCAAACTGCAAGAGTTGGCTGATCCTAAAACTCACTTTTTTTATGTGGATATATTTGCGGATATCCAGGTCGTCTCCTTCGCTCCTCACATCTGGACGCACAAAGTGTGTGACCTGACGTACACAATTGAGCACCACAGATTCCCATGATGCCGAGAGGCCCTGCTGACTCAGCAGTTGTCGGGTCATCATCTGGAGATGTTCAGTGTGCGCCTGCCTGCAATCAAAGTGTCTTTTTGGTCAAGCATGGTCAGTGCATGAAGACTAGTCCTACATTATGCCATGTTTGGTGAGATACGAGGCCAAAACAGAGACAATATAAATACATACAAAACAACAAAACAAAATAAAAGTTCGATCAGCATTTCTATGCAGTGTGTGTGTACATGTGACTTGACTTTAACCTGTAGATTTCTGCTGAGATTTTTTGGTCTAAACTGCAGATCTCCATCTGACTTGATTCCCTGCAACCTCTGTCAAGTTTCCACATGTCATCCCCATGTTCTTCACCTCTTCACAGGATCTCTGCCACATCTTCCTGGGGTGACCAACCTTGCACTTGCCCTGAGAATTTCAGTCCTTGGCCTGGTGAATGATGCTGCCAACAGGTTTGCGCAGCGTGTGACCATCCACTTCCTTCTGGCCATCTGATAGACCAAGGTCTCATTTGGAGTTTTTTGTCAGATGTCTTGGCCGGAAATTCTCGAAGCTGGAATTTCACTCTGATTTTTAGACCAGTTCTCAGACATCTGTTAGTGAAGGTCTGTAATTTCTGTGTGAAGTTGATAACTAACACTCCACATTTCAGAGCCATGGGGGAGGTGTATCTATATGTGTTTGTGTGCAAATGGATCACAAAGTTCTAAGTATTACAACAGCCTAGCATGTAAAAGTTCCCATCTTTGATCCACTTACTGTAAAAGGATATTCATTCCCTTAATACATCCTACCCCCAGCACTCCATACTTTTCTACACAAGACTGGCAGATACGTCTGGATTCTAGTCTCTCCGGTCAAAAGGAAAACTGGAGCATGCGCTAAGCACATGTGAAGAATTTTTAGCACCACAGGCAACATCTCTTGCCAACTTCCGTCAGTCAGTTCAGAGAAAGTTTTTAACTGAAAATACTTTTAGCATTCCCTTACAAAACAGTTGATCACTGGGTCCAACGAAAGAAAAGGAACTCAACCACACACATGCATACCCATACAAATACACGCCCATGAATACACCAAGAATGAAAGGTAAGCTGTTGGTACTGACTTGAGTCGCTCATAGGCCAGTTTTTCTCCATTTTCCTCTCGCAGCTCTTCCACTGTTCGCCAGCCTTGCGGGCAGGTCACAATGTCTGATGATGGAACTGGGGCGCGGCTTAGAAATAAAGTGCCTGTACAATGGAAACGGGCGAAACAACCTATCAATGTCTTAAAGCATTTCAAACTACCTACACAAGTCACACTCAGTAAGTCTGTATCATTTTCTCATTATATCTGACATCCTTATTTCTTTCCTCTGTATCATTAACTGTCTTATCATCTGGCAGTGTCGTTACGTCAACTTTTATATCAGCTCTCCCCTCGAATTGTCTCCCTTAACTGATCATCTCACAGTGTCTATGTCATCTCAAATTCAGTCTTGCCTCTGATCATCTCCCTTTACCCTATAGCAGTATGATTAAGTTTCCTCTACATAAGTTGTCCCATCGATCTCCCTTTACTATATTATCTGACAATGTCATATGTTTCCTCTACAACAGTCTTCCCATCAATCTCCCTTTAATTGTGTTATGATCTGACAGTGTCATTATTTTACCTATGTATCAGCCTTCTTTGATTATCTCCCCTTCACTGTGTCAAAATGATGGTGTCATTACATTACTCTAGATCTGTCTACATCTAACCTTTGAGGAAGTCGTCAGACAACCCAACAGCTGACGAGTCCTGTCTGGGTAGTGGTTCTTCTGCCATATCTCGTGACATGAAGGACACTGACACATACACATAAACAATTTACTCTCTTAATCTTCATAAAACTCAAAGTAAATTTCTCTTCACATGAGAACTTGGAAATACACAAACACAACTCAGACCAGATTCTGAAATCAGGAAACCAACCTACTCCAAAGACGGTAGTATCTAAAGAGAAAATTCAAACAGATTCAATGATCAGTTTTCAGTTTCATAGCACCTCAACCGACCACACAGAGCCCTTTCAGGACTGTCAACACAAAGAAAAACGAATGTTACCTAGAAAGTATACACTAGTTAATCACATGGCAGTTTAACATCTTATACCCTTTGAGACAGATAAAACTAGGCTGTGATGAGTGCACCACTGATTTTGCTCGGTTTATCCACCTCTTTAACTACTGACCTCTGATACAATTAAAAAAAACACACACACAATGGAAAATACAACAACAAAAATAGAGACAATATGGGTGGACAGACATTGCAGAATGGACAGCCAGTGTCCACTCTGCACAAACTCCTCAGTCTGAGCACACTGATCATTTAGTGCAGCTCTACAAACCCTTTACATCTGAAGGATCTTCTTGTGGTCCATATGGATGACATGCAACTTCCTAAGCTGGCATTTGGTGAAAGACACACAGGTCAGCCACTCAAATGCTTCAAATACTGCTTGAATGCATCCAACTTTGGGCTGCCCACACACCTACGGTGCAACATCATCATCGCTAATGATGGATCACTGATATGACGTGAGAATGTGACTGTGTGGGCTATTTCCGTCCCCCCCCCCCCCCCCCACCCCCCTCTTCTTTTTTTTTCCCTTTTTCTTTCTTTTTTGAAACAAAGATTTTCCAGCAAGGTAAATATAAATCTGTATTTAGACTGGACAGGTAAAAGAATAAGAATCAAAAACTACACTGCCTGTCTATACAGGCATTGTATACTGGCAGTGTCCACAGGAGTATCACCCTGCGTATGCAGAAAGAAAGATAGAAATGCCATAATAATGATTAAAAAAAAAATTCAAGAAGTCCCATTTTACATGCAAGTTATCATTCTGATTTAAGTCCAATCAGTCTGTCTCTGCCTGCACACATAAACACATACATATCTACCATATTATGCACATACCATCACTGTACATTAAAAAACAAAACCACTCCCCCCACAATTAGATGAAGCCAACATGTTTAGCTGCATGAGAGAGTAACAAACCCTGCTTAAATCAGGGTCATTGTGCATTAAAACAAAACCACTCACCCACAATTAAACGAAGCCAACATGTTTAGCTGCATGAAAGAGTAACAAACCCTGCTTAAATCAGGGTCAAGATCCAAACAAACAGGCTAGGGTACAATCAATATCTATGGCACCACTCACATTTTGGGAACTCCTGCACACTACCAGACTCGGACTTGCTGCTGGTGCTGAGAGCTGACACCCTAGTCTCCGATTCTGAGGACAGACTTTTAGGTCCATCAGACTCCGCGGCTGTTGAACGCTGCTCATCTCCCATTGATACTGCAGTGCACATTGTGGTTTTATTTCAACACACATCTTGGTTTCATCTCAGCATATCTTGTTCTATTTATTCAACTGTCAGTGAATTAATTCACCAAACATCACTGCATTGATTCAGCAAACATACTGTATGATTTAACATACCGATAGGGCTTTAATTGAATGAACATTACTGCATTATTCAAAGCAAAACAAACAAAAAAAAAACAGAACTGCATTATTTCAATCAACATCCCTACATAAATAAAAAAAATACATATTACTGCATGATTTCAATACATATCACTGCATCATTTACACAAACATCACCGAATGATTTCAACAAAAACATCACTGCATTATTTCAACAAAATCAGTGCAATATTTCAATCATTACTGAATTATTTCAGCAATTTTTTCATAACATCTGTGCATGATTCCAAGCGTCACAGCATTATCTACACTTAGTCATAGGATTTTTTCACTTTTCTTTTTTTTTTTTGGCTTTACTCAAATGAAAACATTTTGAACAAAGAATGAGAAAGCACTTCAGGTCACCTTCTTAACCCATGATCATTAAAAAAGGAAACCAGCTCTAACTTCACTGCAAATTATCATCTGACATGCTCGGATTTGTTCTTGATTATATTCCACTTATCACCTTTTCCAGTTGCTGTGCTTTTGAAAGGAAAAGTTCCAAGTATACCAACACAAAGACAAGAACAGAAGAGGAGTCACTGAATCTTGTTTTGTTTTTGTTTTTTTTCTTCAGCACACATGTTCAGTTTCTTATTGAACATGTATACACACACACAAACACACCCCTACCTACCACCCAAACTCTACAAACTGGAATCATATCTGAACCTGTACTTTGCTTAAAGACACAAAGTTTAAGCTGTTAACAAAATCAAGTAAAAACTAGCACAAATTTCGTCAAACAGTCAGGCAAAGATGCATATAACCTTTCATTAGGTCTTGTTCGCCCATCCATCCACCAACGCAAACTCCTAATCCAGTGTGTAGCCCATTATACCGACACAAACACACCTCTCCTTGCACAAACACCCCTCTCCTTACAACTCTCACTTATTGCCCTTGCCTCCCCCCATCCACCACGTCAACACTCCGAGCCAGGGTTCCTACAGACTCCCAAGAACAAAATTCAAGGAATTTTTAAGGAGTTTTCAAGGAACGTTTATTTCATTTCAAGGCAAGAGGTGGCACGAAAATTAAACCATTGTTCTTTAAAACTTCTTCATTTTTTTTCTATTGTCTACGTAAAAAAAAAACCACACACACATGGAAAAAACATATTTGGATGATTGTGTGATTTGGGGACCACAAATGGGGGCAAAATGATAAAAAATGAAAAAAAGGTTCATGACAAGAACTGTATTTGTGTCATAGCAGACATGTTAGGCACTTAAAACGTGGCTTTTCTTGCTTTGCTGAGCTATCGTAATGCAAATTACAAAAGGATTTTTATATAAATCTAAACTGCTTTTTTTTTTTCAATAATTTTTTTCCATATGGTGGCAATCAGGCTTTGCATTTCATTGCTTTTGAAATTTTCCAATAGAAATAGCAAATGATACGTGCTGTTTCGACTATAAATAAAATGTAATTGCTTGCAGAAATCATTTCTGATCAAATGAAAAAAGAATTACCAAGCTAGCTAGTTCGGATCCAGAGATGTTGTACTTCTTCCACATCAACCATTGTCGAAAAAAGTGACTTTGAGAAAACGGCGTTTGAAAATAAAGAAGTAAAGCAATTTTCACACACACCTCCTTCAAATAAAGTCATTTTTTACTAAGAAAAAATGTGAAAGTAGAAAAATGAATACCACAAACGGTTTCAACAGACTTTTTTGAGCACAAAAACAAATAAAACTCATAACATGAATTTTAAAGAAAATGGTCAAATTTTTGTGTCACCTCTCCCCTGAAGGCTACACTACTTGTGTAAACATTGAAAAAAGAAATGGCAGTTTGATTTTTCTGCGTTCAGGTTCATGAAAAATTATTTAAAAAACAATTTTTACAAACATTGTCGCGATCCTGGATTATTGTTGGCCAAGGGAGATAATTTGTAACGGCATCGTATTTACAAATTATCTCCGTTGGTTAAATAGCCGATCACAATGCTGCTTGCAAAAATTTGCTTTTAAATAATTTTTCATTAACCTGAACACAGAAAAATCAAACTGCCATTTCTTTTTGCCAGATTAAAGATTTTTGGTGCCGATGGCTTGATTTTCAAAGGTTTTCAAGGAGGGTTGGTCAACAGAACCACGTTTTATTGATTTTCAAAGGTTTTCAATGTCTTGAAATTCCATGTCAGAATTCAGGAAGTTTCAAGGAACATACGAACCCTGTCCTCTCCCTGTCACACACACACACACACACACACACACACACACACATGCGTATGTACGCACACACACTCACACACACAGAGAAAGAACTACATCTTGCCTGTTCCGTCATCAGTATCCTCATTGGATTCAATCTCTCGAAACCACAAGGGTTCACTGCTCTCCCTTTCTTCCGGCACGGAGGGCAGTGTTTGTAAATCTGTCTGTGACTCCATGACATTCTGTCAGAAACACATTCCACATCCATACAGAAAGTTATCACTCCACATATTTGGTCAGTAAAACATTCCACATCCACACAGAAAGTTACTCCTCCATGTTGTGTCAGCAACACATTCCACATCCACACAGAAAATCCTTTCACCATGTTGTGTCAGCAACACATTCCACATCCACACAGAAAATCTTTTCACCATGTTATGTCACCAACACATTCCACATCCACACAGAAAATCCTTTCACCATGTTGTGTCACCAACACATTTCCACATCCACACAGAAAATCCTTTCACCATGTTGTGTCACCAACACATTCCACATCCACACAGAAAATCCTTTCACCATGTTGTGTCACCAACACATTCTACATCCACACAGGAAATTATTCCACCTTGTTATGTCAGCAACACATTCTACATCCACACAGAAAGTTATCACTTCATCACATTATGTCAGCAACATCTTTCCCAAACATCATAAAAGCTTATTTGTTTCTTTTAGGAATTAGAAATTAGTAAATTTGTACTGAAAACAGAATTATACTTTGTTCACACCACGATGGTTTCTCCACAGGTTGTTACTAAGTTCCTAACAGTACCTTCACAGTATTTATGCCCGAGCAGACCCATTGGATACATCGTTCGATGCTGATCCGCATCATGACCCAGATCAAAATTTGATGGCTTCGCCATTAGGTCACTTGTCATCCTTCCACCAAGTTTGGTCAATTCTGAGTCAGTTCTTGCATAATCAAATTTGTGATGATGTTGAATAGGTCCTGATCCATTGTTTGATTTCGGTATGCACCCAACTTTGATGGAATCATCCTGGGGCATCATTCCACCAGCTTTGCATCAAAGGGTTCAGAAGTTTCTGCATTATATCTTGTTGGCGAACGAACCAACCAGGTAACCAATCTGCTAACGGAAACTGGTGAAACCAAAATTCTTTTAGCCAGAGTTAATAAAAATATGGTGTTATGTATTATTTTGCCTATATGGCTGAGAAACTGCCTTTAAGTAGTTCCCACTTGAAATCATGACATGAGTAAGTCACTACGAGATTCACATTTTCTGTCTTAGCCAACACAATCCATGTTTTCAAAGCATTATGGAATGAATCTGTTGTATGTATGTGCACTAAAATAGAAATTACAAATGTTGTATGTCCAATACATCCCAAGAAGCATACCTCTCCAGCCTTATAGAGATTGAAGTCATCCCTGAAGACAGGCACCTGGCTGCTAACTGGTTCAATGTATCCACCAAACATCAGGGCTTGTCCAATAGCTATCGCTTGTTCTCTGTCAAAAAGACACAGAAATCATCCCCACTGAAAAACAAATTTATCTGTTTTAAATGGGTACACATGCATCAAAATATGTACCAGTAATATTCAACTCTACTGGTGCCTCCTCACAAAAACAAATTAATCTGTTTTATATGTGTACACACGCATACAAAAGATGTGCCAGCAATATTTCAATTCTAGTTGTTGATCATGGCTGCAAAGTGATAATGTATATCAAACATGGTATTCAGCCAAACTATAGTCTGCTTGAATCTATGTCAAACTGCCTTGATTCAGGCAAATCCAGCACCCACAAATTGGAAGAGAGCGATGAATTTCTCCATCCTTTACCAACAATACATGAATTCTTACTAATTTACCAGAATGCTCGCTTGCTCCCTCTCTCAGTTTCAATTTCATCCAGGAGGCATCACTGGGTGGGCAGCTGTCCCCATCTACATTACACTACATCTGATATGCATCAATGTCATAGAGGGTTACACCTAAAACAAGGTATAAATGAGCCTGGCACTAATCCAATGGGCTGGTCTCATTATGTCACACATACACACACAAACATGTGCACACCTTTTGACGGCCTTGTCATTACGGATAAGCCAGTCCACCAATTCACGGCCCACTATGCAGTTCTGGTGGCTGCGCAGCCTGATTCGATGTGTCTGCATCTCCACGCCTGTGTCAGCCTCCATAATTTGTCTCCACAAAGCTCGTAGCTGTATAGAATCCTGTGAACACATCCCAGAGTAATATTACAATTGTCTGTTTTACAGTCTAGAAGAAAAATCATATTTTCAGTGATCCATCTTCGACAGTTCAAGAATGGATGTTGTTTTCTTTTTAATCTATGGCTACATTGAGATGCCCCAAGTATATGTCACATAACATGTACCAAAATAATGTTGTGACACTGGTTTCCAGATTTTTCTGTAGCAAATTTCATATGACTGGCATTCAGATTTTGAAAATGACCCATACTCATTCTCAGGCACTGCAATGACCAGTATTATCGGGTAGCTAAATCTTGTTACAAGCATTCCTACACAAGTAAAATCATATAAAAAATTCAATTGTTTAACTCTGTTGTACATGTAAAGCAGAGATGGAACTGTTGTTAAGATAAAACATTGTAAAGAGTGGGCCATTATCACACAAGGCTTAGCAGAGTTATGTGTGATGACCTGTGTCAGCAGCCTGGTCTCCATCAGCAGGCTCTCCTGGCTGGAGAACTCTGACTGGGGGGTCAGATCAAAGGAGCCGACTTCTCCGTTCCTGACGTTGACATTTCTGGAGAGGTGCTGGATCTGCAAGTGTTCATAGCAGACAGTGAAAAATCAGCAACTGTGCAAAACAACAGGTGTTGATCATGTGTTGGTGGTGTGTGTGTGTGTGTGTGTGTTGGTGCGTCTGTGTCAGTGTGTGTGCAAGTATGTGTGTGTGTGTGTGTGTGTGTGTGTGAGAGAGAGAGAGTGTGCACATGCATGCACACATATCATGTATGAGTAACTGCATGTATGTATATCATGACAGCATACATGTGTGCTCAGGTGTGTGTTCAGGTAGGGGGTGTGTGTGTGTGTGTGTGTGTGTGTGTGTGTGTGTGTGTGTGTGTGTGTGTGTGTGTGTGCGTGTGTGTGACAGCATAACCTGAGGTTAATTCAAACAAAGAAAAAAACCCTGGTTCCTTTTAGTTTGTACATAAGTGTGTGTGCATCACTGCATGTTTACTTGTATGTATATTAAGTGTGTGTGCACCACTGCATGTTTACTTGTATGTATATTAAGTGTGTGTGCATCACTGCATGTTTACTTGTATGTATATTTGCTGCGGTTGTTCATGTTTGATGTCCAAAATAATGGTATATACATCCAAATTCCTTTGTGGGTGCCTCGACCCTGTGCATGCATACCAGTGTCACTCTCTCTCTCTCACTCTCTCTCTCACACACACACACACACACACACACACACACACACACACACATTCAGAGTAACAAAGAGAGAGAGAGAGAGAGAGAGAGATATGAAACACACCTCTACGGAGACCTGTTTACTACTGTTGTACTTTTCGACAAAAGTGACTATATTCCTAAAAAAAAGTATGAATATTCTCACAGAAAAAAAGGCCAATGACTGGTTATGTTGAACCAGCCAGAAAGGGCACATCTGAAGTTCGTCTTACTATAACTGCAGCAAGCACTGGTTTATCCAGCAAATAACTCTTTAAAACCTGGTGTATTGGCATACTTTGAGTGTTATCTCTGCTCTCTCACAATTCCTTTGTTGTATACCAGAACCAGTGACCCCACTGTTGTTCCAACATTTCAGCATGTTGTCATAGAAGCAGATTGAAAAAGACGCAACTTATATATGACAGCTACCAAAAGTCATCGCTCAATGGTCAAAACATTCAAACTGCAAACAAAGATGACACTGTGGTTACACTCTACAGGACCAATTACAACCAGTAACTTTGTGTCTACATGTTATAATACTTTTTTTTAACATTCACATTTTTCTGCACATTTACACAAAACAAGTGTAAAGAAAGTGCTGCACACTAGTGTACTGCATACACAAATACACATGTGTTCAATTTGATGAAATATAACTATTAATCAATAAACATTTTTTTTTCCCTAAAAATTATTATTCAAATTTATGTGCTAGTGTTCCTCTTTGAATAAAAGTGGTGAGGGAGAAAATAATAGTTCTTCAAGGTACTGATTTTTTTTTTTTGTTTTCTGGTTTTGGTTCTTAGTATGCAGCCAACAACTCAAAAAGTAAGAGCAATTCTATAGGTACTTTCAAACGTACAATCATTTTCTGCACAATCATTTAAGGAAACTACACACAGTTTCCAAGGTTCTGTATGCTGTATGTGTTTTCCACCAACCCAGTTTTATGAAATCTTCGGTATGTATGATATTCAATCTTCAGCATGGTTCAAGCACAACTAGCTCTGTATATCGATGTTCTAAAATATTGAAACAAATCCTGTCTCTCAGCCTATCAGCTACAGCTTGGAGTCAACCACAGGCTTCATAAATCCATGCTCCAGTGTTCTAACTCATCTGTGCGGCCCCTCTAGTATTCAAAAAGCTGCCTTGTTTGTGTTATTTCCACTCTGTGAGCTAATCCTTGATGATGTTTACAGTCCACCTGACCATGGAAGCCATATCTGGACAACTTTGACCTGTGCTGGCCCATTTACTATGACTCTATGTGGCAAATTGACTCCACTGAGGCTAAACACAAAAAAGCAGCTTTATTAATCTTGTCTCTCAACAGTTCCTCTCTTATCAATAATATTTTTAAGAGCAGCCAAAGCCAAAAAAATAATGGGAAAAGGTTTATGATTAGGGAACAAAGTGCAAGATAAAAGAAGAAATTTAAAAAAAAAAAAAAAAAAAGAAAAGAACTATCAACCTTAAGTCACAAATTAAACCACCTTTGCTGAGGCAATGTCAGATCCTCCTTGCCCACTGAGCGTCGCTTGGCCACAGGTGACCACATGCCAAACTCAAAGTTGCCAAAGTCCACATCCAGCTGGCCCGAAGACATGTTGCGAATCTCGTCCCTTAGGACTTTGACCTCTCCAGTAGACACGGACTGATGAGCATAGCGGAGCACCACCTTACAGCAGTAGTCACATACACGATTCCACCTGGAGAGATGCAAAGGACTTTAAAACCATGGGACACATGTTGACTGACATAAGTTTACTAGCCCAAGATTAAATCTGTCTTATGCTCATGCATCTCCACAATCATTTTTCTTCCTCACCTTCTTTCCTAATGGCTTGATCATCTCCTTGCACTGTTTAATCAGATTAAATATCCATCATTACAGGCACATGCTAGAATATTTAATACCTGCATGCTACTTTGTGATTTTAAGTAATCAAAGCCAGATCAGTTTAAACTGATCATGAAATTTGACATTCTTCCAAATAAGCAGTGAAGCTGCAGTGAAGCTGCAGTGAAGCAAGTCATGCTAACAGTTAACAATTTATGTCTCTTGATACTGATAAATGAAAGAAATTAACCCCTAGTAAGAACACCATAACCACCTCAATTCCCCATCCACTGTCACTATCCCTTCCCCCATATATCTGCACCATTGTTGATTTGTTACAAACACACAACAAGTTGTAAAGTACAAGATTACAGAAATATATTTCAGCAGAGCTATATTCTATATTGTCATGATCTCTTGGAGTCAACCTGGCAAAACAGAAACAGTACTGTTAATGATACATGTGTGCACATATGATTTTAGGTTTAAAAAAAAATTGTTTAAAAAAAAAAAAATCATGCATTCGAATCGATTTTCAATATTTGTGCCAATTCTTCAAACGCAGGTATGAGACAAGTGATGTTCCTCTGTAGGAACATTTGAAGCAGATAAGGCACAAGAGGATGTCAAATCAGTGGGAGGAACAAGTGCAGGATGCTACAGATCATCAATTAGTTGAACATCTGATCATTATGAACACACACTGGGCACAAGTGTGCCTGAAAGTCTATGGTGTGTAGAGTAACATGCCTGTAGTCACTTCAAGAACTGTTGTCAATGAGTTTGTTGATTAAATGGTGCCTGAAGCACTAAACTGTCCACTATCAAAACTGCCTCCCTCAGGGATCCCATTCTCCCTCTACTGACAAGGATCCTACCCCTACTCTACTACCCTCATATGAGGATCCTGTTCCCCCTTCACCTATAAGAATCCTGTTACTCCTCTACCTAAAACTATCCTAATCTTCCTGCTTTATAAACATCCCATCTCCCCTCCACCTACAAGGATCCCATACCCCTCCACCAACAAGGATCCCATTCCCCTCCACCACAAGCATCATATTCCCTTCACCTACAAGAATCCCATTCCCCTCCATCCACAAGCATCATATTCCCTTCCACCTACAAGGATCCCATTTCCCCTCCCCCCACAGCATCATATTCCCTTCCACCTACAAGGATCCCATTCCCCTCCACCCACAAGCATCATATTCCCTTCCACATACAAGGATCCCATTCCCCTCCACCCACAAGCATCATATTCCCTTCCACATACAAGGATCCCATTCCCCTCCATCCACAAGCATCATATTCCCTTCCACATACAAGGATCCCATCCCCCCTCATCCCACAAGCATGTTCCCTCCCCCCTACAACTATCCCATTCCCCTCCACCCACAAGCATCATACTCTCTTCCACCTACAAGGATCCCATTCCCCTCCACCAACAAAGATTGCATGTATTCTCCCATTTCCCCTGTATCTACAAGGGTCTCATCCTCCCTCTACCTAAAATATCCTGTTCTTCTTAATCTACCTACAAAGATCCCATCCCCCTCTGTAGTACCCTATTCTCCTTCTGCCTTGTAGGATCCCATCCCCCTTCACCTAAAAGTATTCTATTCGCCTTCCTCCTACAAGGATCTCATTCCCTCTTCACCAACAAAGATCCCTCTCCCACCCCCCCACCCCCCTCCCCCCACCTACATAGTAAATATTTCAATGATCTGGATCCTGCAGCTATCCACTTTGTCACCACTGTCCACATTTATGTGTAGTGGACACTTGATACCACTGTCATCCATCAGTGATATCACTGCAATTCATCACCAAACGAGACACTTAACTCTTTGAGTACTGAAAAAAGGCTGTCATTACTTCCCTTGGCTCCTGGGTTCTTACTACAGTACTATTCCTTTCATTCCTGGGTTTCTGGGTGAAATTTCAGTATAAAAGAAGTACTTATTTGAACCCAACTTTGGTTTTTTCTTACATCTAAAAAAAAAATATTCATTATTACATTCTGATATATGAAAAATTGAACACAGATTTTCATGAGAGCCAAGAATTGAACTTGTTGAGTCTGTGCTGCGACAGGCAGACAATGACAAACGTGACATTAAGAGCGTCACATGTAAACAAAGTGAGATGAAGCAAAACTACCTCCCATGCTTATAAAATATTAAACCAGCAAACTCAGAAACTTTCTCATAGGAAGGGGAAGCCAGCACTAGATTTATCTAAACAAGTCCGGCAGTACCACTAGAAGCAATTACTGGCAGTGGACAGGTGTACAAACAACCCTCATGAGGTCCCCCTGCCGCAGAAAAACAAGCCAGCAGGACTGTGGGAAGGGATGGGAGCACACCAGCTTAGCTCCCTGTCATATTCAAGGGTACATTTTAGCCTTCCCGATAAACCGGCATGTAGTATTCAAAAGGTTAACTCAAAGTAGTAGCTTTTACCTTTCAAGAGTCAATATCAAAGACCTATGCAAATAGCAACCATCCCTTCAAAAACCATTATCCTTCAAACAGAGCATCTTAATGCCCAAGACTTACCAAATAATCCACTTGGGATTGAAATACAAAGTTATTCTCGAGCAGAGATACAGGGTGAACCAGTAGTTAATAATAAAAGTCATTTCGCATACAACTACAGCAAAATGCTCCTGGAGTCAGTTTTGAAACAGAAACACAGAAAAATCGGAAAAACATTGTTCACCTTTATAACCAATGATTTTCCCTGGCAATTCCTGATTGCAGCATTTGCTGCAGAAGATCTGTCCACAAATGCGGCAATGGTGGCGCCGGCGGAAGGTGGTGAACCTATCCCCACAGTCGTAACACTCCTTGCAGCTGCTGTCTGGCATCCAGTACTGCTTGAAGTCGCTGTCCTTGTAGGTCTGTGGAGTCTGTGGATATACACAGCGCTTCTAGACCACATGTTAATACTGGGTTCTGCACCGGCAAGTGGTCACACTGCATAATGCGTACAATTCAATGTATGTAGGGATACAATGGGTAGATAACTAGAGTGAAGCAGAGTTGTCCTCTGTGTGTGTGTGTGTGTGTGTGTGTGTGTGTGGTGTGTGTGTGTGTGTGTGTGTGTGTGTGTAGGTGTGTGTGTGTGTAGGTGTGTGTATGTCTGTAGGTGTGTAAGTGTGTGTATGTAGTGTGTGTGTGTGTGTGTGTGTGTATGTGTAGGCATGTGTGTGTGTGTGTGTGTGTGTAAGTGTGTGTGTGTGTGTGTGTGAGAGAGTGTGTGTGTGTGTGTGTGTGTGTGTGTGTGTGTGTGTGTGTGTGTGTGTGTGTGTGTGTGTGTGTGTGTGTGTGTGTGTGTGTGTGTGTGTGTGTGTGTGTGTGTGTGTGTGTGTGTGTGTGTGTGTGTGTGTGTGTTGTGTGTTGTTCGCATGTGAGTGTGAGTAAGCATGCACTTCACAAAATCTATCCATAACTATCATTTATGAATCATATAATGATTACACTCCTATCAATGATAAGGTATTTTCTCAGTGTTCATTTTCATACCTACAATCTACGAGAAAGACAACCACACAGTCAACATTCAAAGCCATAATAGCTTTCACCTACTGTGCTTCTCCTATCCAAGATATTACTCAGTCGACTTAGAACACTGGATAGGTTGCGTGGAGCCATCCTGTCGGCCATCTGCCCCATCCGCCCATCAGAACTCTCATCTGATTGGCTGGAGTGGTCACCACCTGGAGAAACAACTCAGATCATGTACTCCACGATACCAATATACATAAATGAATAGGTCTATATTGATACTTTAGCTATATATTTTATTCAGTTTACCTAACACAAGCTCCCATCAAGTTAAAAAAAAAAAAAAGTAAAAATTTGAGCAGATGAAAGGTTCAAACAATGGCTCAGGCGTAATCTTTCTTTTTCGAGGTTGAGGGGAGTGTCTTATCTGGTAACTGCGATCTCTTCCAAAAAGATTCATAATAAACAAATGAATGAAAAGAAAAGGTAGAGATAATATGGTTTATGATACAGCAGAGCAGGAACAAAATACTGATACACCGAAAGAAATCAATGTGTGTGATAACTTAGGAATGTACTGTAATTTAACTAAATAAAGACAAACTGGAAAAAAAAAGACAAACTGGAAAAAAAAATTAAATTACAGAAAATGATTTTGAAACTAGATGAAACAGGACATTTTAAAGTAAAAATTGAACAAACAAATTAAAAAACAAACAAACAAACAAACATCTGGAAATCTCTCTCTGAAAACGTTTTAAAATAATTGGAAACCGTTCTCCCAACTCCCCCCCCCCCCCCCCCCCCTCTCTTTTTGTCACTCCCTTTATTGATATCAAGGTTGTCACATGCAAACTGAGTCATAAAGTTTTTACAAAAATGGATACTCGCAGACTAGGCCAATCTAGCTGCATGGTCATTAAAATCCAACATGTTTACTATCATGAACACAAAACTTGTCTGGTAGCCCCCCCTCCCCTCCTGTCTGTTCACGTGATGCTATGACTCAATCAACTCTCTTATTTTTTGCTTTGTCATGGGTCAAGTCAATCTGCATGTTCACATCTATCTAACAAAGCAACTGAAATAAAATAATTTCTCTTTGCTAATACAATTTTTTTTCCCCCTCTTTTTAAAAAAAAAACAACATCTGACCAACATGAGTCGCAATGACAGAAGTGATTTCATCAATTTGCAGTGTTTGTTTAGTTGTGCAGGGATTTCAGTAGTCTCTGGGATGAACATGCATAATGAGTAAGAAAGGTAATGCTGCTTATAGCCCAGCTGACCGCAAAAGACCATATCAGAGCTGTCACTGTGCTGAAGTCAACTCACAAGTCAACTAACAAGCAAACAAACAAACAAAAAAACTCACCGGGTCATTCACACAACTCTTTCAACACACCTAAAAACGCACTGGAAATTTTGTTAAAAATCGCACTAAAATCTTAGATTAGATGAAAAGTGTTTATCTCCCTCAGAAATTCACAGATCACATCATGCGTGACATCTCTGAGCAAGGTTTTCATGGAGTCTGCTGTAAAGTGTGTGTATCATTTAAGTCCCAACACACTAAAAGAATATGTTTCACTGTGAGTGGTACATGACATGAAATTCACCACGGAGCTTCTTCATCAAGGGGTATCAGTGTCGTGCAAACAACACAAAATCTCTGACAAGGTTTTCCGCTGTCAGGAACATGGTTAAGTCCCAACACTAAAAGAATATGTTTCACTGTGAGTGGTACATGACATGAAATGCACCAATTTTAACAGTTAGTTTGTCTGTATGCAAACAACACAAAACCGTCTGCAGCCGCCTCAGGAACATGGTTAAAAACTCTTTCAGTTTGGAAGAATTTTAAATAGTTTGTTATCCTCTCTGCCAGTTCCATTTCTCTTGCCACAGTTCTTTGACACAAGCCTGGGTTTGGGGTTTCAGATCAATATGACAGATAGATCATCTGTGCAACTCTTTCTTTGTAGCATTACAAGTTCATCAACCATTTTATTGCCTCAAATGCCCACATGGCTGGGTACCCTTGCACGATGAGTGAACTAAACCAGGATCATTATGTGACAATATACAGACAACATTAGACATCATCCATCCACAAAGCATTCAACTTTCACAGTCCTTTAATCAATGGATCAAATGCTGAATTAAATCTGCCATCCAGGTTGATTTATCTGACATTGCCTTCATTTTCTTTTCATTTTCATTTATTCACTATCGATTCCAAGTACAGTTTCCACTTAAATCCAAATTGTACAACAATCATCTTCCTCTACCCAACATTTTCAATTAAGACAGAAAGTTATATCGCTGATGTAACGGTAAACAAACATGTTAATTCAATAAGCAAAAACCTACCAACTGAGTTGGACTCTTCCTCCTCAGCCTTCACGGCATCTGGCACAGGCTCTGCGGCTAAAACTTCATTATTCTGTCCACTGCTGCCTCCACCACCACCACCACCATCACCCTCAGGCATTCTAGGAATCACTTTATCTGTGGAGCTTGCTCGGCCGAACCTCTCCATCCCAGCAGGGAGGGTCTGGGCAGACAACTGTCGGCGTTCCACGGAGCCTTCTCTGGATGAGGGGGTGCTCCCTGTTCTGGATGAACTGCTGGAGTGTTCCGCATCGTCCCCTGCTGACACATGCCCATAACACAAGCTCTGTTGATACTGTTGGTGCTCTCTGCTCCCTGGCATGCAGGCACAACACTGGGAAAGGTCACACTGTGTTTGTCCTGTCTATCTGTCTCACAGTTCTTCCCCTTTCCCACTTGCCCCTGGCTGTTGGGCAGAGCAGCCAACCCTAGGATCAAACCTTGGTTGGCCGATATAGGTGGCTGATCCTTTCCCTCCCTTTCAGCATACCAGTACAGTCAAAAATTCATTCTGCATCTGTTCCACTCTTATTCATATAGCTGTCACACACTTCACTATGCGGTGCAGAACTTATGGTTCAAGGGACTTGTTCAGTTTTTGTCCCCTTGTCCTCCCCACCCTGATTTTTTTTCTCGTCCACCCTCTCTCCACTTTCCCCTGCCTTCCCTCTCTCTCTCTTTCCTTCATTTCCCCACCTGTTCTCTGTTTCTGAACTATTCTAACTTCTCCACTTCCGTCTTTTCACATTTCTATTCACCTGCTGGCAGTCATTCTTAGTGTATCATCATGAAAATATTTCTATGTGTATTACTTGTGATGTATGAAGATGATGTGTGTCAAAAGTTCTGTTTTTTGTTGTGAATTTAGCATTACTTTGCACTTCCTTTTGTGTTTACATGTAATTTGCCTTACTGATCTGCCTGTCGGCATGACGACTTTTAAGCAGGCAGTAGATCTTCCATCAAGTTTCCATGCTTGTGTGTGTGCAACAAGTTTGAAGTTCATACATAACTTTGAAGTCTGAGTGCTAAAAGCTAACAATCTACAAAATGCAAAAGGACCTCAGACATGAAAACATCTGGCCTCTACCTTATTAGAAGTTCTTTCTTTGGCTAGAACTCTTTGAGGTAACCCATTAGTAAGATGTTTCCATATGTTTTTTCACCACCACTTTCACAGTAACTACATTCCACATACTCATCTTCAAAATAACTACCTTCCACATCCTCATCTTCAAACATGGAATAGGATTCAAAGCACATGCATTTCCTTTTAGTACATGCGTTCACACAGGATCATGACTAATAAACTCCTAGCCAAAGAACTCGGACAGGATTGGAGCCTGTATTGATGTTGACACTGAACAGAAATAACCTCTATCACAAGCTGGATGGAGCCCAGGACCATCAAGAGAGTAGTGCTTCATTCTTCTGAACAACCAGACTCCTGTCCCGATTGTCAGCACTGGTTGTTTGCCCCATAGTTTGTACCTATGGCATGTTGCTCAGGCATTGGAAAGTGAATGAACATGAATGTTTATGCTTCTTATTTAGTTGAGTTTGCCTTTGCTTTCTGGTCACACTAATGTTTTTTTTTCTTTTAAGTTAAAAAAAAAGTAGAAAGTTATGTTTGGGAAAAACTAACAAATCAGAATACAGTTTAATCTATGTAAAAAGATAACTAAATTCAAGTTGAATGCAATCTTACCTGGGAGTGTAGGAATGATACACAGAAGCTGGGAGTATAATTTCATAGACCTTCACTTTTCTGTGTAATTTCCCAGTATGTCGCCTAAATGTCTGTGCTGCATACACTGTAGGTTCCTATGAGGAAACATGCCTTACGATATGTTGCAGGTGAACAGTAAATTATGCTTTTCCTGAAAGAACAATTTCTTTTAAGTCTTATGTCAAGAGTGTATAATAACCCATGCACTGATCCAGATGGATAATGCCTTGTTGTGCCATCAGTGTACAGTAACCAATGACTGTGAAGTATCAATAGTCTGCACTGTCATTTTTTTTTTTTTTTAAACAAGGCATCTCTAGCATGTCTAAAGCATTTGCACAGGACTGGCAATTTTTCTGACTGCTGTTGAGTGTATTCACTGGTACAACTTACAAGTTCAATGACATAGAGACAGAAAACTGATGGTCACTGTGACTGCAGATTGCCCAAAAAGGTACTGTCACCACATCCTATACAATGTGTGTTAGATCAACATGCAACAGACAACTCATGTCCATACACTCGTACAAACACATCTCTCAAACACGTATCATCAAATCCTGATGCCCTTCCTTTTCTTCACTGTCAGACCAGTTTGTCCACTTTTCCCAAAGAGCACATTATGACAGAGCATGCAATTATGTGAAGTGGTTTTACAGTACCACTATAGCAGGAAAATGACGCTTGGTAGTTTACATCACCAATTCTGACATGTGTGACTAAGGATGTGAGTTGTATTTCTTTGGCCCATGTCTCTATGATCATTTGATGATTTCAATAGTTTGATTACACTGTCAGTTTACTGGTTCTGTAACTGATTTTGCCCAACGCCTATTACAATCTTGTGCCAGATTATTGTCAAAGCTTCTAGATGGCGTCATTACCAAGATTTGCCAGCAGAAAAATTAATCTATTATCCCTTATCTTGTTAAAGTTCTGATATTTAATGTTAGGTCACATGGCCCTTGTGATTCTGAACAAGTTGTATACATCATGGTAGAGAGCAAAAAAAAAAATGTTCATACTGCAAGTTCCCTAGAATGGCAATACGATGCAAGCATTTTTCTTAACTTGTTGCTTGAAAAAAACTGCTCAACATATTAACTATGTCAATAAAATCAAGAGTAACTAAGGTCAAGTTTATTTCAATTTAATTATGGGAAAGATGAGGAGGGAGGAGGGGTGGAAGGGGGTGTGCGTGGAGGGAGATGGAAGGGAAGGTGGAAGGGGAGAAGTTACACAGATCTGGGGGTGATAGGTTCTATTCACTTTTATTTTCATTCAAAACATGTATCTTGTGCTTCAAATTTTCCCATGTGTTTTCACTGTGAAGAACAAGCAAATTTTCATGATAAACATTAAAATGAATTGAATGGATGATTAAGTCAGTGAAACAGACTGCTATTATCACACACACTCAAAAAGAGAGAGAGAGAGAGAGAATCTGAATCTGAATCTGAATCTGAAATCTTTAATGAGGATAACTGAATAAGCATTTCAATACTTTTTTTCATCAGGTCCTCAAAAACAAAACAAAACCACGTCACAAATTAACACAAAAACCAGACAAGAGCAGTATATAAGTACAACTGAGAGAGAGAGAGAGAGAGAGAGAGAGAGAGAGAGAGAGAGAGAAAGAGAGGTCATCATCTGGGTAATTTGAATGCATTGCAAAAATATGCATTTACATGAACAATAAACACTGGAATTATAATTATAATAGCTTGAATAAGTAATCTTGATAGCAGCTTTTGAATGATGCCAAGGATTCTTTGTTTTAATGCCATCAGGGATTTTCGTTCCATTGTTTACCTCCTGAATATATAAGAGAAGTCATATACAGATCAGTTCTAGGACGGGGAAGTTGTATTCTCTCTTTGTCTCGTAGTTTAGTCTTTCGGAGTTTTTCGTAGAGATATGATGGAGCAAGTCCATTAACTATTTTGTAGAAAAAATACTGCTTTATTGAATTGACATCTCAATTGAAACGGAAGAATATGTAATGTTTTGTAGTCATGAATTAGTAGGGAAGATGATTTTAGAAGTATAAGTTTGATAGAACGCCTGTAAATGCTTTCTAAGGGTTTAAGACATTTTTTACTAGCCATATCCCATATTGTAGATGCATAGTCGAAATCTGGTTGTAAATATGCATGGAAAAATAATTTTCTAGTGTGTTGATCGAGAAAGTGTTTTATTCTGTTAAACTGAAATAATTTCTTAGAAAGTTTACGCGTGTGAGTGCAGAAATGTGTACTGACCAGGAAAGATTGTTGTCAATTGTCAGACCAAGCAGTTTGTGAGAGTCAACCTCTTCTATAACACTGTCGTTTATTTTTATTTTGCTTAAATCAGTTTTGAAGTTTTGGCGTTTTTGTCTAGTAGTAATTATCATTAACTTAGATTTCTTAGGATGTAGAGCCATATGATTTAGTTTACTCCATGTTTTCCAGTTTTGTAAGGTCGTTTTGTAAATCTGCAAGCACTGAGTCTGTGTTTTTGTTTTTGTTATGCATTGTACTATCATCTGCAAATAGTTCACAGTCAGATGAGACATTTTTAACGGAAGATCGTTTATATATAAACAGAAAATAAAACTGGTCCTAGGACTGACCCTTGGGGGACACCATAGTTTACAGGTTGAAAAGATGACTTTTTACAATCCTGGAAAACTAAATGTTGTCTGTTGGTTAGAAAGGATGAAATAAGATTTATTGCATTTTGTGATAAACAATACAATTTCAGTTTTTTTATAAGGAGATTGTGGTCAATGGTATCAAATGCCTTAGCAAAGTCAACAAAAACTGCCCCAGTAACAAGGTCATTATTGATATTTGTGTGCCATTGTTCTACTAGATTTGAGAGTGCAGTGTGACAAATGATTTTTTCTGAAACCACTTTGGTTTGGATGAAACAATTATATTCATCAAAGTGGGACTGAATCATTTTCTTTAAATGCTTTTCTAATGGTTTAGATAGAACAGATAAAATTGATATGGGCCTGTAGTTTGAAGCATCATTTGGGTCACCAGATTTAAAGAGAGGAATTACCTTGGCATCCTTAAAAGCTTGAGGAAAATGACATTTTTCAATACACAAATTATAAATATAGGTTAAATGTTCTGCAATGATCGGTGCTGCCGTTTTAAGTATTTGATTGTCCAAATCATCCAATCCGCGAGATTTAGACTGACTTAAGGAACATAATTCATGGTATACTTCATGCACACTTATGAATTTAAACTTAAGAACAGATTTTTACATTTTTCAACGCACAAAAATCTTTAAGTAACAGCAAATCATTCTGTGAGTGTAGTCTTCCTTGACAACCGAATCGGAAACTGTTGAGAAGTGATTGTTCAATTCGTCGTTTGATAGGTTTGTAGTTTGAGTGTTTGAAGATGCTTTGTTTTTTCCTGATAGTTGATTTACTGCTTTCCATATAGATTTAGTGTTAGATTTAGAAGCGATTAATTCGCTAAAGTATTTCTTTTCAGCAGCTCTTTTCATTGAGCTTACTTTATTTCGCTGTTTCTTGAAGTTTTCATCCTTTCCTGTTTGCTGAAGCAAATATTCACGGTTATTTCTAGCTGCGTTAATTTCTTCATTTAACCATGGAGGTTTGTCGATGAGTTTTACTCTTTTCGTTTTGCATGGAGCATGCTTATTGAATACCGCAAGAAAAGCATCATACCATGTATTCAGAGCTTCGTCTGGGTCCCTATGCTGATACACCTCTAAAAGTTTGTGTTCATTAGATCGAACAAAAAGAAATCTGGATTGAAATTTTTGTAACTTCTGTAATATATATTTATGGTAGGATCTAGGAATTTTCACGCCTTTCTTACACCAGGTTACACAAACTGGAAAGTGATCACTTAATCCAAAAATAGGTACAGATGTTTCTACAATATTAGAAGAATTTGTAACATAGATATGGTCAATCAATGTTTCTGTTTTCAATGTTTTGCGCGTAGAGGAATTTATTAGTTGGGTTAAGTTGTATGTATCAATGATCTTTTTCCATGTGTTGTATGGTTTTAATAAGTCGATGTTGAAATCACCGAGTAGTATTATTTCACTGGAATAGTCTAATAATACTTCTTCTATCATTAACTCAAACGGTCGAACCAATCAACACGTTCATCAGGGTTTCTATACAATATATACTATTAACATTGGTCTATTTCCCTTTAGACACACTTCAATCCATATACATTCCACAGAGTGTCTATCAAACACATAAGTTGCTTATACTTCACAGATTGATGGATATATGCCACTAATCCTGTTTCTAGTTTATTTGAACGTGATGCATCTTTACGTATAAGATTATAGCCTGGAATAGTAACTAAATGGTCGGAAACAATATCAGTTAACCTAGTTTCAGAAAAACCAAAAACATGAAAACAATCGTCTGAATTAGACAAAATAGAAGGAACATCTGATATCTTGTTTAAAAGATGGCAAGCATTTAGATATCCTACTTTAAAGCCTTTTTTTGTTAACCACTTGAGATTTGCTGGCTTCTGCGACATGATGATTGAAGATAACACGTAACAGAAATTTTCTAGTGAAGCGAAAAAAGTATAGTTATATTTTAAGACAACAGCAACACAACAAGGATTAAATGATACCAAAAACGCTTGTCATTCAAAATCAGTAAAGGTCTTAAAAAAAAAAAAAAAAAAAAATAAATAAAGTCAAGTACTAGGCACGTAAGCCCGCAAAATAAAAAGCTAACATACACGACAAAAACAACGTGAGAAAAAGTCTGAAGCTTAAGCAAATCGTGTGAGCCAAAGCAATAGCAAATTTCCAGGTATCCCAGGTCCAAAGTACAAGCATAATACGGCCAATGAAATGAACATGAAAAACTTATTCTTATGGGAACAGAATAGTTTCATGTAAAGTCATGGGGAAGACATGACGCACTCACACACACACACACACACACACACACACACACACACACACACACACACACACACACACACACACACACACACACACACACACACACACACACACACACACACACACACACACACAACACACACCACACACTGAATAACCGAATAATGACAATAATAAATCACATGCAATAATGGATAGAGTATAGATTGAAGATATTTTTGGTATGCTAAGATGAAAGCATACTCTGAACAAAACTTTCCTTTCTCAAATAATTGAATTACATATACAATAGCATGAACAAAATAAAATCAGAAATTGACACACAGATTACATAGATTACCAGTTGCCATTAGGCCTCTGGCACCCTTGCTGTGACATCAACTGTGCAGCCAGGGACACAAGTTGCTGAGCACACTCCCCCGCTGAGGCAGGTTGTGGCCAGCTACGGAAATTGGGGTTTTGGCCTGTGGCATGAGATTAAGAGCCGGGGGACCAGACCCAAGAGGAAATCGTCTTGTTCTCTGAGCAGTGTCTCCACTCTGCTGGGGCACATGAGGGGGGTAGGTGCATGGGATTTGGCCTCTAGGATAGGACTCAGGATCTGTGTACCTTGGATAAGGGAAAGGACATGGGTACAATGGATATTTGGGGATAAAGGGAGGGCGTGCATTATCACCAGCCTGTGGCTGACCATTTTGAAGAGGCTGTGGCACAACGCCACTGGTATCGTTTAGCGCATAGGGTTGCCTTACAGCAGAGACACCCTCCTCATGGTGACCCATGCTGATCAGTCCAGGCTGACTGGCATCTGAAAATAATGGGGGAAAATCTGCTGTGGACAATAACTGGGGAATGGCTATAGATTCAGGGCCATTCTTATGCATACTGGAGGTTCTACCCAGAAAGTTGACATTACTCTGTGTATTCCTTGAGTTTTTGCATTCTGGTGATTATAGATTAAGTTAGGCAATGAATTGAATTGTTTTGGTCTGCATGGTTGTTTCTTCTTGGTGGTTGGGTTTGAGGAAGCACTTCTTTGAATTTCATTGCAAGACAGGCAGTTCCCCTTGCACTAGGGTGAATAGCATCTTTGTATAGTGCTTTACGTGGGAACCCTTTTGGGGTTACGAAAGAATTAAAGTTATCTACCATGTCCACTTGTAAGGTGGTGCAGCAGTCGTATAAGTTTTCGGTTCGAAGGGGCTATTGAATTATTCAGCTGATGACGTCCAAAAGCCGGCACAATGGAGCTTATAGCTACGTAAGCGGAGGGAAATCTTTTTTTTACACATGGTGATGAGGTCTTTCCATGTTTGGGAGGTGATGGGTCCTGCTGGACAGTCATTGACTCCGACATGTACAATCAATGTTTTAACGTGTGACTGAGTTTCTAAATGGTTTAACCATTGGATGACATCTGTCACTGTTAGTCCTGGAACACATATTTTGAACATGGGATCTGTCTGTGACCCTAATCTCTTTGGAGTTATATATCTTATTGTAGAATCTCCTACAAGGACTGATGCGGTTTCTCTAGGAATGCGTAAGTCACCTAAAATCTGGTGTGGCGTACGCTTGATTTCCCTTTCAGGGTGAGATTTGGGTTTGAAACCCTCATCAACATAAGTGTTTGAGTTTACATGCTGTTGATTCTGTTGTTCCCCTTCAAGGACATTTTTGTTCCTGATCTATGCGGGAGAGTACGTCATAGCGATTATGAAGGGGCACAGTGGGGGTGTGAGGGAAGTTATTTCCCCTTAGTGTTGGGCACTGTGCAGTGTTTTTCAGCAGCAACATCACTTTTCTCCTGGCAAGGAGGCTGGAGAGAATCAGAAAGACCAGAGCCGAAAGTGGAGGCGACTGCTGAAGTAGGGGAGGGAAGATTTTACCCGAGAAGGGGACACAGAGGGCGAGGCATTATCTCCCATCTTTTTGTTCTCATGCCCCGAGGGGGATCAGATTGTAAAGAAACAGTTGGAACATCCTCATGGCTAACGGACAAATCACACTGGATGGACTTATCGCATGTAGTGGGATAATCACATTGTGTCGAGACGGGCACAACAGAAGGCTGCTTTTTAAACTGTTTTAGGTCAGACTGGATTGTGCCTAGGCAGGTTTTGAGAGAATGATTTTCCTTTAGGAGATTATTTACAGTAGAGTCCAGTTTGGTCATCATTGCCTTTACATTATCAATGGAAGCATGAATTGTATCAATTTTATGATTCATATGCTGTTTTAAATCGTTCTTGACAGCCACCTTAGAATCCTCTAACTTGGAGACAACTTTTGATTCCTGGTCAAGAATGATATCAAGACTGTCTTCAATATTGATCAATTTTTGTATAAGTGCCTTTTCAGAATGTAGTGATGGGCATAGTGTACGCCTACGATATTTCTTGTTTTTCTTGTAGATTTTAGGCGTTGGTCTGTATTTGTTAGGAGATACGTGACAGTGATTGGAGTCATATGCTCTTCTGCGTCTTCCTCAACCTCATCAACGGAGACAGGGGCAGTACCTCCAGCACTGTCTGACACAGGGGAGACAATCGACAGGTTACTGAGACTGCTTGCTAGCACGGACACATCACATTGTACATCATTCTGATTAATCAAGGGGGTGTGAGGGAAATGGGAATAGGAAGATGGGTTTTCTTCGTCTGTGGTTTGATCATTTTGAGGGAAGCATAATTTTATTGCTTGATTTTCTGCCGCAAGAAAGGTCAAGGGTACAGAGAGCAATTCCTTTTTAAGGGGGTGTTTACATCACCATCCTCACACAGTTTACAAACAATGTCTTTCAGCATCTCACACTCCTCTTCGTCCCACTTGGTGCAGTCGGCTCCCTGACACAGGAATGACCCTGTGCCTTGCCTAGTGGTGTATAACGTCAGCGTTATTATTCGTTTAGACTGGCCGCGAAACACACGCAGTACAGTCTTGGTCAGGTTGGGGGCGTGACCCACTGATCCAGGACGGGAGGAAGAAAGGCTGTTTGTTGGTGTCAAAGTCATTCTTTTCAACAAGAATTGAGTCATCGGAAATAGCCGAATACCGAAAAAGTAGACAATTTCGCCATGCACACAGTTCTTTGGCGGAACATGTGAATGTTTTCTGTATTGTATCGGACGTGGGTTGTAATTTATTTTCATCTCCTGCGGAATTGTTCTCCTCCATGTCGAGTTAGCACACAACAAATCAAAACAAACCCGTGATTTGCCAGTGTCATAGTTCACAGTTCACGCATGCCTGGACCTGGGACACTGGTTGACTTGCCTATTCTTGCATGATGTCAACACAACACGAGGTCGACCCAAATTACTCGATGCACGTGCGAAACGACACCGAAGTCAAATTATAGGCTTGCTGGGTTGTGAACGTTGTGAACTTTTTTTGATGACACCATCACAAAAAATACACCATTACAGACACTGGTCACTTGCGACTTTTGACTGCAAAAAATTGTGGAGATTGGTGCACTATATCCCGAACAAAATCACAATGGACAAACAGGAGCAAAGCAAGTACTGTCTGTGCGTGAGCNGAGAGAGCGAGAGAGAGAGAGCTATAGCTCTATAGACAGAGACAGACAGAGACCCGCGAAAGACATAGAGACAGAGACTGAAGAGAGCAAATAAAACACACACACCCACACACCACCACACCACACACACTACACACCCACAGAGAGAGATAGATGATAGATAAGTATCGATCGAGAGATAGGAAGATATAAACACCCACACACACACCCACACACACAACACACCACATACCTACCACACACACACACACCCACACACACCAACACCCAACAGAATGACAGACAGAACAGAGACATAACAGATAAGAAGAGAGACGAACAGAAGAAGAAGAGAAGATAGCTAGAGAGAGATATGGATAAACACATGGAAGACACAGAGAGTGAGACAAGAGACTGACAGGTGGACAGAGACTACAGACGGAAGAGGCGAGAGAGACAGAGAGAGAGAGAAAGAGAGATGGGACGGAAGATTAGATAGCTGGGATAGAGTGAGGCAGAGGAAGGACGAGAGAGAGAGAGAGAGAGAGAGAGAGAGAGAGGAGAAGAGAGAGAGATGAGAGAGAGAGAGAGAGAGAGAGATGTTAAATCCAGTACTGTCCTTTGCGTTCCTTGTCAAAGACTTCCATGAGCTGCTTCTCGCGACACACCGCCCCTGAATCCACACTCTGGATAGTCCTGGAGCGTGAGTCACTAAGGCAACCTCACAGTGCCTTAGTATTCACTTTCGACAGATGCTCTGTCTGCACAGCATAATGACTGTGTATTTACTGCCTGGCCTTGGCTACTACTGTCTCAGGTTTTCTCTCACAGGATGTCAGCAAGTGGTCTGCCGCAGGTTTTTTGGCAGATGAAAAGCATGCACGCTCTGTCGGACCAGTAAGTAAAGTAGAAAGAACACCACACACACACACACACACACACAACACACACACACAACACAACACACAACAAGAACAAAAAACAAAAACAAAAACAAAAACAAAAAACAAAAAAACAAACAAAAAAAACGATAAAAGAGAAAAAGAAGAGAAAAAGAAAAGAAACAGATTCTTTGTTTATCTTCAAGGATGCTTACATTGAGATAAAAGAAAAGTTTTGCCAGGTTGAATCCGGTTGAGTGTCATAACGGGGACCCGTGGGGTGTGAGGCGAAGGACGACGAGGACACCCACAGAAACCCTTAAGGCCTCAGGAGGCAGAAACGGAGGATTCATTAAAAGGCCTGACTCGATGACAAACTGTT
>JADBJO010005164.1:140000-142500 GCA_016801955.1 Conus betulinus
AAAAAAAACAAAAACAAAAACAAAAAAAAGTAAATTACAGCTCAGGCAAAAAAGTGTTGAATGGTTATTCTTTGTGACAAAATCACTTGTCTGAATTGAAAAACTGTTGACTAAAAAGAAACAGAAATTTTGTACAGTTTTTTAGCGGAAGCTGACGACATTAACAGATGCAGCTGAAATAAGAAGGCTCTATGTAGTCATAAGGACTGACTCACGAGTGGTTTCGGGAGCTGGGCAAAAAACAACAAAGTGAACATAATTTTTGGTGTCATTATTTTCTTTTCGCACGACAAATTGAATTGCTGTTACGAAAAAGTATATATCTGTAATGAAGGTCCACTAACTGTGGGACATAAAGAGAAACTCTTGTCGATATAAAGCCTCGAGTAGGACCGGTTGAAGGTCAGGGTGACTGGAAACATTTTTGTGAAAGTAAAACATCTATTATCTTAAAATGATGAAATGTTTTTGCAATCGATATCAATTAATCTCTGGCGTGCGCGCGCGCGCGCGCTCGCACACACACACACACACACACACACACAACATACACACACATACATACATACACACACACACAACACACACACACATACATACACAGACAGAGAGAGAAAAAAAGAGAGAGAGAGAGAGAGAGAGAGAGAGAGAGAGAGAGAGAGAGAGAGAGAGAGAGAGAGAGACAGACAGACAGACAGGCAGGCAGGCAGGCAGGCAGACAGACAGACAGACAGACTGTTAGAGAGAGAGAGAGAGAGAGAGAGAGAGAGAGAGAGAGAGAGAGAGAGATAGACAGACAGACAGACAGACAGAGAGAGAAAGAGAGGTTAAAACCAATGCAGTTCTTTGCGTTGTCCGTCAAGGACTTCCATGGCCTGTTTTTCCGACAGCCCACTCTTGAATCCACCCCTCCTTGGATCATGAGTCACGACGAGCCAAAGTCAGAGTCACAAAAGCAAGCACTCAGCATCTGATACTTATGTACGAGAGAGGCTCTGCCTGCCCAGCATAACCTCTGTGTTGACTTGCTGCCTGGCCTCGGCGATCGTCTCACGTTTTCTCTTGTCAACAAGTGGTCTGTCGCAACTTTTTACTCCAACAAAAAACAATGGACGCTCTATCACACAGGAGGTCAAGAAGTAGGAAAGGAAAAGAAAGAATGAAAGAAAGAAAGTACTGAATTCCTTTGTTCAGTTTCTAGGGTGCTTAAAATTTGGAAAAAAAAAAATCTGCCAGGCTGATTCCGGATGAGTGTCATAATGGGAACCCCTGGCGGAGTGAGGACACCCACAGAAACCTTAAGGGCCTCAGGAGCAGAAACGGAGGATTTATTAAAAGGCCTGACTCGATGACAAGCCTTATACTCCTTCCTCTCCCTCCACCTCACCCCTCCCCTTCCCACCCCCTTCCCCTACAACCCACCCATCGAGTGTTCTCACTCACACATACTCCCCTCACATCCCCCTTTTCCGATCCCTGGGGCACCGCCAGATTCTATTAACTTGAAATATCACTGCCAGCCTGGTACTGAGATAAAACAACGTGAAAAAAAAAAAAAAACGACAAGGAAAAGGAATCGACCCTAGAAAAAACAAAGAAAAACAAACGAACAGAAAACCTGCTGTGTTTGTTTGTTTGTTTAATGCTTGTTTTTTGAAACCTGTTCCACCTTATACTTGGCCTGGTATGGGGGAGAGAGCAGACCAGGCCCACATTCCCTGTTTCCCTCCCTCTGCTTTGTTTGATCTAGTTTGCATTATTTATTTCATTTATTCGCTTATTCGCTGTGGTTTATTTTCATTTTTCTCCCTTCTTCCATGTTCTCTCTGCTTTGTTTGCATAGCAGGGCGTGGAGGACCTGAGCGCTGCAGGAGAATGTTTATTCCTTCATTTCTTTCTTCCTCCCATATGTTTTCAGAGATTGGGAGAGATGAAATGGTATGCATGTGGATATTGGGTTTTTGTTGTTGCTGTTTTTAAACACATTTTGAAAATTCTGGCGAACATTCATTCTTTTCTGATGTGAAGCTTCAAGTTAACTTCATTTCTTCTTCATCTTCTTCTTCGAAACAACAAAATCGCACGCACAAAATCGAGCTATTTGTCTCAATAAAGAATCTGGAATGGATCATTAAAAAATTAATCGTTAGACCCTTTTCGTGGCATGGAGGATAAGCAAATATTTTGCGTTTACAAAGAAGAATAAAAAAAAAAAGAAATCAAAACATCCCCAAAGATTTTCAATTAGTGATTGAACAAATAGCAAAACATGTCATCGGCAAATATCATGCAAAACCTTGGATCATTACAGAAGGAAAGGAACAGGTTATCAAACTACCTTCCCCGCTTTACGTTTTTCTCAGCAGAAACACCCACACTTCACTCACTGCACTAAGGAACATCTCGTTAAATAGATGTTCATTAATGCTCTGTGATCAATCTTGCGGCAGTGAGGAATATTAATATCCTAAATGTTCGTTTCTCAAACAAACACACAACA
>JADBJO010005164.1:167500-171254 GCA_016801955.1 Conus betulinus
CATCTGTTGATCGTTGCACTGTAAAGACTATAGAATCCCATCTGTTGATGCACTGCAATGACTGTTTGAATCCCATCTGTTGATCGTTGCACTGCAATGACTATAGAATCCCCATCTGTTGATTCACTGCAATGACTGTTGAATCCCATCTGTTGATGCACTGTAATGACTATAGAATCCCTCTGTTTGATGCACTGTAATGCCTATAGAATCCCATCTGTTGATGCACTGTAATGACTATAGAATCCCATCTGTTGATGCACTGCAATGACTATAGAATCCCATCTGTTGATGCCTGTAATGACTATAGAATCCCATCTGTTTGTGCACTGTAATGACTATAGAATCCATTTTTGTTGATGCACTGTTGATGACTATAGAATCCCATCTGTTGATGCACTGTAATGACTATAGATCCCATCTGTTGATGCACTGCAATGACTATAGAATCCCATCTGTTGATGCACTGTAATGACTGTAGAGTCCCCATCTGTTGATGCACTGTAATGACTATAGAGTCCGATCTGTTGATGCACTTTAATGTCTATAGAATCCCATCTGTTGATCGTTGCAAAACTGTAATGACTATAGAATCCCATCCTTTGATGCACTGCAATGACTGTTGAATCCCATCTGTTGATCGTTGCACTGTAAAGACTATAGAATCCCATCTGTTGATTCACTGCAATGACTGTTGAATCCCATCTGTTGATGCACTGTAATGACTATAGAATCCCATCTGTTGATGCACTGTAATGACTTTAGAATCCCATCTGTTGATGCACTGTAATGACTTTTAGAATCCCATCTGTTGATGCACTGTAATGACTATAGAATCCCATCTGTTGATGCACTGTAATGACAATAGAATCCCATCTGTTGATGCACTGTAATGACTATAGAATCCCATCTGTTGGTCGTTGCACTGTAATGACTTTGAATCCCCATCTGTTGGTCGTTGCACTGTAATGACTTTGAATCCTATCTGTTGTTCGTTGCACTGTATTGACTGTAAAAAATCCATCTGTTGATCGTTGCACTGTAATGACTATTGAATGCCATCTGTTGATCGTTGCACTGTAATGACTATAGAATTCCATCTGTTGATCGTTGCACTGTAATGACTGTTGAATCCCATTGTTGATGCACTGTAATGACTGTTGAATCCCATCTGTTGATGCACTGTAAGACTACTGAATCCCATCTGTTGATGTACTGTTATGACTATTGAATGCCATCTGTTGATGCACTGTCATGACTATTGAATGTGCCATCTGTTGATCGTTGCACTGTGATGACTATTGAATGCCATCTGTTGATCGTTGCACTGTGATGATGACTATTGAATCCCATCTGTTGATCGTTGCACTGTCATGACTATTGAATCCCATCTGTTGATCGTTGCACTGTCATGACTATTGAATCCCATCTGTTGATCGTTGCACTGTCATGACTATTGATTGCATTATAACGGCTATTGAATCCCATCTGTTGATCGTTCCACTGTCATGCTATGACTATTGAATCCCATCTGTTGATCGTGGCACTATAACGGCTATTGAATCCCATCTGTTGATCGTTCCACTGTCATGACTATTGAATCCCATCTGTTGGTTGTTGCACTATAAACGGCTATTGAATCCCATCTGTTGATCGTGGCACTATAACGGCTATTGAATCCCATCTGTTGATCGTAGCACTACAACGGCTATTGAATCCCATCTGTTGATCGTGGCACTATAACGGCTATTGAATCCCATCTGTTGATCGTGGCACTATAACGGCTATTGAATCCCATCTGTTGATGGCACTGCATGTAACGGCTATTGAATCCCATCTGTTGGTCGTTGCACTATAACGGCTATTGAATCCCATCTGTTGATCGTGGCACTATAACGGCTATTGAATCCCATCTGTTGATCGTGGCACTATAACGGCTATTGAATCCCATCTGTTGATCGTGGCACTGTAACGGCTATTGAAATCCCATCTGTTGGTCGTGGCACTATAACGGCTATTGAATCCCATCTGTTGATCGTGGCACTATAACGGCTATTGAATCCCATCTGTTGATCGTGGCACTGTAACGGCTATTGAATCCCATCTGTTTGATCGTGGCACTATAACGGCTATTGAATCCCATCTGTTGATCGTGGCACTATAAACGGCTATTGAATCCCATCTGTTGATCGTGGCACTATAACGGCTATTGAATCCCATCTGTTGATCGTGGCACTGTAACGGCTATTGAATCCCATCTGTTTTGATCGTGGCACTGTGTAACGGCTATTGAATCCCATCTGTTGATCGTGGCACTGTAACGGCTATTGAATCCCATCTGTTTGATCGTGGCACTGTAACGGCTATTGAATCCCATCTGTTGATCGTGGCACTGTAACGGCTATTGAATCCCCATCTGTTGATCGTGGCACTATAACGGCTATTGAATCCCATCTGTTGATCGTGGCACTATAACGGCTATTGAATCCCATCTGTTGATCGTGGCACTATAACGGCTATTGAATCCCATCTGTTGATCGTGGCACTATAACGGCTATTGAATCCCATCTGTTGATCGTGGCACTATAACGGCTATTGAATCCCATCTGTGTGATCGTGGCACTATAACGGCTATTGAATCCCATCTGTTGATCCCCCTGATTCCACGTGACTGCTGGCAACGCCTCGATTTCAAGAAGGCAACAACAACAACAAAAAAAGAAAAAAAGAAAAGCAAATTAATGTAACGGAGAGAGAGAGGGATGCGAGAATAGGGGGTGGGGGTGGGGGTGGGAGCACCAGAGAGTGGGTGGTGAATGTAGAACGGGTAACGCTCTAGGGCAGTGAATTAGACATAACTGCTCTCGACGCCCCCCCCCCCCCCCCCCCTCACTTCCATTCCCTCTTTACCTCCTCTTTCAACCTTCTCTTACTTTCCAACTTCTCCCTCCTCTCTCTCTCTCTCTCTCTGCCCCCGCCCCCTCACCCAACAAAAAAATAGCGACAGCGGTCGATAAAACCAACCAAATGACCATTAAAGCAATCCGGCTTTCGCTCTCGTTCGGTCCGCTCCTCGTCTGTCTGTTCTGTCTGTCTGTGTCTGTCTGTCTGCCCTCTCTTGCTCCGCTCTCCTCTCTGTCTCTCTCCTGTGTGTGTATATGTGGGTGCCGTGCGCTGCGTGGTGTGTGTGGTTGGTGTGTGTGTGTGTGTTGTGTGTTGTGTGTGGTGGTGTGTGTGTATTTGTGTGTGTGAGTGGGGTGTGTGCGGTGGTGGTTTGTAGTGGTGTGTGTGGGTGTGTGTGTGGTGAGAGAGAGAGAGAGAGAGAGAGGAGATAGAGAGAGAAAAGAGAGAGAGGGAGAGAGAGTGTTTGGTATGTGTGTTGTGTGTGCGTGCGTACGTGCGTGTGTGGCGTGCGTGGTGCGTGTGTGTTTGTCTGTCCCCTGTCTGCCTCTGCCTCTCTTCCTAACCTCTCTCCCCTCCGTCTCTATCTGTCTGTCTATGGTCTAATCTGTTTTTCTGTCTCTCTGTCTGTCGCTCGCCTCTCCCTGTGTGTGGTGTAACATTTGGTGTGTGTGTTTGTTGTGTGTGTGGTGTGTGTGTGGTGGTGTGGTGTGTGTGTGGTGCGTGTATGTTTGTGTTTGATATGTGTTGGAAATGTTAGATGTGTGATGAGTAGTGGATGATGTGATGTGTGTGTGTGTGTGTGTGGTGTGCAATTCATATCTAGTCTGCCGGTCACATGACATCTGTGTGT
>JADBJO010005165.1:0-10000 GCA_016801955.1 Conus betulinus
CTACTGAGCAATGAAAACAGAACCTGAAAACAAACTTTTTGGTAGTAGATTCCAAACACTGATTAAAGAATGTAATCTACGATTACTTAAGCATCATTAAGTAATTGCTGTTCTACCAATGACCGTACTATATTTGATACAAAAAGTTTTTATTTATTAGAAAATCATGTGTTTTTTCTTGATTTTGAAAAAGGCCTTTAAAATGTTGAAGGCGAACTTCGCAGATGTCAGCACACATGTTTGATGTTCATGCAAAATTATTTCCGGGAGTCAAGAAAACAGGTTTCAAAAACATCAAGACAGCTGAAATAACGCAAAGACGAGAAAATTCAATGAATGGATGAAACTTGTCTACCTGGGAGCTGTCATCAGCAAAGATGGCGGAACAGACCAAGACATCAGTTGCTGCCTCAAGGCAAGACACGCTCTCGACACCCTGCACCGTATGGTCAGAATGTCCACGGCAAATGTGAAGTCTGTTCTAGGGGGTTTTAGAGATTTGGAGAACATGGTCAGAATGTCCACGGCAAATGTGAAGTCTGCTCCAGTGGGGTTTAGAGATTTGAAGAACAATGGTCAGAATGTTCACGGCAAATGTGAAGTCTGTTCTGGTGGGGTTTTAAGATTTGAAGAACACCAAAGTCGGTTGGACTTTGGCTCTCTTCAAGCAGTCCTCGACAAGTGTCTCCAGTTCATCCTGAACAGTGGATGGCCAGACGTCATTTCTAACAAAACCTGCTGGAAGAGAAAGAAGGGGAAATTCCATAGACATTTACTGAAAAAAAAAGGAATTGAGGTGGATTGGTCACACACCACAAAATTCTCCAACAAATATCACAATCCTTCCAGAGAAACCCCGGGGAGAAAGGGAGGTGGGACGACCTGACCGACTTGGTGCCCGTGCATAGATTCTGAGTTAAAGGCAGCTGGAATGACATTGGGCCGGGCTGAAGAGGTTGTCCCCCAAACCGATTCCGGTAGGGGAGTGTTGCCGCAGCTCTGCGTTCCTCGGGCACTTAAAAGGATTAAGTCAACTAAGTCAAGCTGAATGCGTCAGAAGAGACTTACTAAGGCATAAACTTCTGAGAATTAGGACTGAAGGCAAGTTTTCTTTAAGATGTGTTCACAAGGGTTTTTTTTTTTCCAGATATGTCCACAGTATGTACGTTCTCTCTCTCTCTCTCTCTCTCTCTCTCTCTCCTCTCTCTCTCTCTCTCTCTCTCTCTCTCTCTCTCTCTCTCTCGGATACGTGAGTTGAAATCCGAATTCTTACTCCTACTAAAAAGCAGAAGTTAAAAAAAAAACAAGCAATCACACACACACACACACACACACACACACACACACACACACACACTAAATCGAATATAACAGTAAGGAAACGGTAGCATTTTAGAGATGATTACAGCTAGATAAACACCAGAGATCTTTGAGAGGTTGATCGATACTGGATAAGCTACAACCACGACTCTCTCTTCGTGTGTGTGTGTGTGTGTGTGTGTGTGTGTGTGGCGGGGTGGGGGGGGGAGGGGAGGGTGGTGGAGAGCGGACGACAGCGTTGCCAAGTGGGCCAACGTGTCAATGTTTGTTCAGCGTGTTAGCTGTTTCATTGATAGCTTGCAAACTGATCCCGACTTTGGCTCCGCAGTTTATCGTCTTAAGGAGTAGCCCACCTTCGTTACTTTCTCTGTGGGGCGAGGGTGAAGGGGGGGGGGGGGGGGGGGGGGCTTATCAATAACTAATGATCTTGTGATTCTGCAGTCACATTCAAATTCATTTCAATCTAGAAGCAACAGCGAGAACGGATTTTAAAACTGATGAGCCCACCCACTCTGAAAAATGGACAGGAAAGGTAACTTTTGGCTCCCAAGCTGAAACAATTGCCCACAATTTCCAGAGAACTCAGCTTGTGATACCAATTCATCTGGCACATACGCAGGCACAAGGTATAACAGAACTTACAAGGAAACTTCCCTTAAAGGAAAGGAAGTTGAAAAAACTTCGCCTGTATACTGTGAGCTGATAAGTGTACACATCGTAGACATCAGAAGAGAGTGAAAATGAGCAAATTGACATAAGCAGGAGTGACGTAGCTAGGCTTTTGAACATAAACAATATGGCACAGAACAGAAAGATATATAGGTAACCCTTTGTACGTTTGATATAAAAGAAAAGATTTCATTTACATTTACCCTGGGGTCTTTCCTAATATGACTTGGGAACAGTTTTGTGTCATTTGTGTTGTTTTCCATTATTTGTGCGCTGTATCCTTTCTGTATCAGTAAATTGTGGGGTGTGCTCGGCAGCTGGAGGGTGGTGTTTTTTTTGCCGGTGGGCTCTGCAGTCATGAAGTACGGGCTGGTACACCCATGGGGGATGCTGCTTTAAGGCTGTTACGAGTTGCATCCTGTAGTCTGATTTACCTCTGTTCAGGAGCAGTTATGTCCCTTGATATCTTAACGGAGTGTCCCTGCGCGTGCCTGTACCATTGTCAACACAGCGCAGGCCTCCAAGGTGGTACAGGACTGCTCTAAGGCAGGTGAAGACAGTGCCTCTCTGGGTCCTCCCCAGCACCTTCGGGTGTTTTCTTTTTTCTCTCTCTCTCTCTCTCTCTCTCTCTCTCTCTCTCTCTCTCTCTCTCTCTCTCTCTTTCTTTTCTCTTCTCACTCCCTCTCTCTCTTTCTCTCTCTCTAGAACTTTTAAGAGATGGGCATATTTGCCAAATGAATGAAGTAAAATAATGTTAGATGTATAAGATGTTACTATTTGAAGACTCGTTCACTTATTATTCGTCTTTATAGAGGGGACCGTGGCAGACCAATCAAATGTGTTTGAACTGTCTGCTTTGATTTGATCTGATTTTTCTTATCTTTTGTCCCAGGGATGGATGGGAGAAAAAACATTAGTATTTGCTTATCTCATTAGCCTGGTGAACTTAAAATTTCGTTTCCTCTCTTCTCTCTCTCTCTCTCTCTCTCTCTCTGTCTCTCTCTCTCTCTCTCTCTCTCTCTCTCTCTCACAACACACACACACACACCACACACACACACACACACACACACACACACACACACACACACACACACACACACACACACACACACACACACACACACACTTGCGTGCGCGAGCGCATGCACGCACGCACACACACGCACACACACACACACGATTTGGCAGATTCCTCCAGTTCCAAGACAACCGGTAATACCCTCGTTGACAGGTGCCTGTCTAAACTCTCCAGACGCCCAGCGCGCGCGGCAAAGAACAACGGGTCACTCAAGACGATCACAACCGCCGCTCAGTCAGTGAAAACACCGCGGACTCGGGTCGCGCTTTTGAAGTGAGAAGCCGGTTCAAATGACAGGGTGAATGGCCGTGGTGACGCTCGAGATCTTGCCGTCTTTTCGTCTCTCTCTCGTGCGCATACAATTCCCACAGCTGGTACAGGTCTTTTTGTCAGCTGCAGTCATCTGGCTTGGGAGATTTCTAGAGGAAGGCTACCATTTCATGACCAACTCTGGGTGGACGAAAAAAAAAAAATGATCGTGGGTGTGTTTGTTTGTTTGTTTATTTGTCGAAACATTGGGAATTAAATTCTGTTGCTGACTGCTTATCAACTTACTGATTCTGCTTCCCACCCCCCCCCCCCCCCCCCCCCACCCCCCAGCTGTTTATCTGGTTGTTGGTGTCAGAAGCCTTATGGATAATGTTCTGTTGTGTGTGTGTGTGTGTGTGTTTTTTAATCTTTATGGGCTGTGGCGATAGGTGAATTGAGCGCTTGATAAATGATCAGTCCGAGGAAGCATACACAAGTCGGCCAATCGCGCGTCGCCCGACATGAATATCCTTTTTTTGTCAAGTAACAGAAAGAAAGATGAAAAACGAAGTGAAACAACTTAGCTGTGATTGAACTCCTTTTTCCGTTTTGAAAATGCGTTTTAATTAGCTAATGCCTAATTTTCTTCTTCTTCCCCCCCCCCCCCCCCCCCCCCCCCCCCCCGGATCCATCCGGAGTTTTCCAGTTTATCAACAATGCAATCAAGATCTCAGAAATACTTTACGATTATGCACCGTTTATGTTTTTTTTTTTCTCTCTCTCTCTCTGTTCCTCCATGCGTCATGTCTAGTAATGTCTTCTCTGTTCCGCCATGCGTCATGTCTAGTAATGTCTTCTCTGTTCCGCCATGCGTCATGTCTAGTAATGTCTTCTCTGGTCCTCCATGCTGTCTAGTAATGTCTTCTCTGTTCCGCCATGCGTCATGTCTAGTAATGTCTTCTCTGGTCCTCCATGCGTCGTGTCTAGTAATGTCTTCTCTGTTCCTCCATGCGTCGTGTCTAGTAATGTCTTCTCTGTTCCGCCATGCGTCATGTCTAGTAATGTCTTCTCTGTTCCTCCATGCGTCATGTCTAGTAATGTCTTCTCTGTTCCTCCATGCGTCATGTCTAGTAATGTCTTCTCTGTTCCTCCATGCGTCATGTCTAGTAATGTCTTCTCTGTTCCGCCATGCGTCATGTCTAGTAATGTCTTCTCTGTTCCTCCATGCGTCATGTCTAGTAATGTCTTCTCTGTTCCTCCATGCGTCATGTCTAGTAATGTCTTCTCTGTTCCGCCATGCGTCATGTCTAGTAATGTCTTCTCTCATCCGCCATGCGTCATGTCTAGTAATGTCTTGTCTGTTCCGCCATGCGTCACGTCTAGTAATGTCTTCTCTGTTCCTCCATGCGTCATGTCTAGTAATGTCTTCTCTGTTCCGCCATGCGTCACGTCTAGTAATGTCTTCTCTGTTCCTCCATGCGTCATGTCTAGTAATGTCTTCTCTGTTCCGCCATGCGTCACGTCTAGTAATGTCTTCTCTGGTCCTCCATGCGTCATGTCTAGTAATGTCTTCGGATTGGTTTGCTTTGCACGCAGTTCCTATTCTCATAAATCGCGTAACTGGTGCAGCCGGCTTTAGAAGCAAGGGTGGGCTGGAGAGATTACTGACCTGAGAGCCAACGAGATGGGGGGGGGGGGGGGGGGGGGAGGTTTGCCCTTTTGATGATGGTGACACCACAATGCGACATGCATGCACACACACACACACACACACACACACGCACGCACGCACGCACGCACACACACACGCACACGCACGCACGCACGCAATACACACACACACACACACACACACACACACGTGTATCTCTCTCTCTCTCTCCCCTCTCTCTCTCTCTCTCTCTCTCTCTATATATATATATATATATATATATATATATATATTATAGATAGAGATAGATAGATAGATAGATAGATAGACACACACACATACATATACATACATATGTATAACACGATAAAACTGAAGGGGGGAACACAGTTCTACAAGCAGTAGTACTGGTGACATGTTTAATTACGCGTTTAGAATGTAGAACCGTGAAAATGTTGTTGCACTGTTTTGGTTAAATTTTGTTTGTTTCTTTCTTTGTTTGTTTGTTTTAACAAAGTCATAATCTCTCTGACTTTCACAAAAGAAATTTGGTAACTGTATAAAGATTTGAACCCAAATGTACACCGGTTTTGTAAGTAAGAGTGAAATGTTGTACACTTGGTGTGCGTTTTGTGGGAAGGTATACTTTTGGTTTGTGATTTGCAAAACTTTATTTTTTTTTTAATAAAATGAAATAAATAAAAAGTGTAGAAATGATCATACTTGAATCCTCACTACCATCCAATAATTTAAACAGACGGCATAGAACTTTCGGGCATCACAGTAAAGTATTGTGTGTTTATTCAGGCGTATCTATATGAAGAAGCGTTTGGAATTGTACAACATAGTACTTAGGAACAACTAACACCTCGCGCGCTGTTGACAATCATTGTGCATTAGTGCCTCCATCTGTGTGTTTAATCCGCAAAACATATTTCGAATGTAAGATGGTAGAGCGTTTCATGATCTGACAACAAAACCATTGAGTAAAGAACCGGCCTGTTTATGGTGAAAGCAGTTGGTGGTCTTAGTGTGTATATAACATTTCAAAAGTTCGAACTCTTAGAATAGATGCTAACAGAATAAGGCGTAAAAGGTGTTTTTCTACTGTTTAAAAATGTGGTGTTATAATGTAGCAATATCATTGCTGAGGTTTTACCTGATGAGGCAATTTCAATCTACATGAAAATGATAAGGATTTTCTTTTCGTATCCTGTCTCGCTTTCTTACGTATTGTTCTCCACCATTCGGACACACTTGTCTGATATGTAACTGCGAATTTAAAGATTGTCTGGGTTAATATTGAATTCAAAGTGGTTCTTTAGCTACGAAATGATCACGTAAATGCAGGAGGGAGGTAACAAACTGAAAAGCAGAACATGCAGCGTAGACATTAGCACAAAAATCTCCAGCTTCGACTCGGCAAGAAATGAAATTGTTGCTTCCATTTTTTTTTTTCAGAGGACTCTTTGTTTCCTCAATACATTAAAAAGGCTTAGAGTTGACACCATCCTGTGGGTCGTATGAGAAATTTAACTGTCGTAAGGGAGACTTTCACATGGTAGGTCGGAAATCTGTGGACGGCACAAAGAATAATCGTGACACGTTACAGGGAGGAGTGTAAATGGGAGGCTGGAAATCGATGGACGGTGTAAACATAAATCGTGACACGTTACACGGAGGGGGTGTAATTGGGAGGTTGGAAATCGGTGGGTGAAGAAAGGCTGATTTCTTGATGAGGAAAACCACGTAATTAAGAAAAAAAAAAAAAAACACGGCGATTTGGATGACCGTTTGTGTTAATAATTTATGACTAGTTCTCTCTCTGGCTCTCTCTGTCTGTCTGTCTCTGTCTCTCTCAGTCTGTGTCTGTCTCTCTCTCTCTCTCTCTCATTCACACACACACACACACACACACACACACACACACACACACACACACACACACACTCACACACACACACACACACACACCATTCGCCACATTTAAGGTCGGAATGTCTCCCCCAGATGAACTTGGTAAATATGAGAGGTTTGCGTTACTTCTACGGACACGTGAGTTTTTCATTTTCTCGTCAAGATATCCGAAGCACAACGAAATTAGGTGTGAACTGATTCAGAAAAAGAACGTTATACACACTTTGCAAACACAAATCGCACACAGTCTGGCCGGAAATTTCAAAGCTGTTTGTTGTTTTCTCTTTTTTTTTTTTTTTTTTTTTTGGGGGGGGGGGGGGGGGAGGGGAGAGGTCAGCGAGAGTGTAGGAGGATGGCATTTTTTTCAACCGTGTTCCTACATAGGTATCATCGCTGTGTCTTCAGAGGACCTCGATCCTTCCCCATTTCAGGATGAAATAAACTGTCACGTTCAACGACCCGTAACATAACAAACTTGAAATGAGAAGTGTGCTTCAGAAATCGTTTCTGGCTTCAGATTCTTAAAAAAAAACGTGTGTAGAATGAAGACAGTGTCAGTGTGTTAACCAGAGGGTTTCTAGTGGATTTGTGCATTGGAACGCTCTACGTGGTGCTGGTGTGAAGCATGGGCAGAGCTGTGAAGAGTTAAGGTTCTTTCTGGGCGCGGCTCAGGCGCGGAGGCTGTTGCGAGGTGTGAAGGGTCAGAGGTCGGATCATGGATGTGGACTATGAACAGCTGACCAATGTCAGGCTTCGATTCATGAACGCCTGCTATGAGGTGAGGTGAGCCACCGTGAGGGCCCGTCTGTCTGTCTGTCTGTCTCTCTGTCTGTCTTTCTCTCTCTCTCTCTCTCTCTGTCTCTGCTGTGCGGTGGGGGGGGGGGGTGGTATGGTGGTGGTGGTGGTGGTGGTGGTAGTGTGTGTGTGTGTGTGTGTGTGTGTGTGGGTGGGTGGGTGGTATGGTGGTGGTGGTATGGTGTGGTGTGTGTGTGTGGTATGATGGTGGTGGTGGTGGTTGTGTGTGTGTGTGTGTGTGTGTGTGTGTGTGTGTGTGTGTGTGTGTGTGTGAACGAATCCTTGACTACAACTCCTCTCATCAATTTGATAATTATTCATTTGTCCCGTCTCCTTCGCAAACACGTCCAAACTGAAAATGAGTTTGTCCCTTCTGTTTCTGGAAACATACTCCCCCAAACAATTGTTCAGGCTACATGTGAGTTTAACTTTCACTGCCTCGCTTTGTCTTGTAAAGGGCGAGGAAATTCCAAGATTAGTCATTGCACTGTAGAGACGTTGTGAATTTGCGGCTACGTCGCGAGAGTGTACGGACTGTCCAGACTGGACTTTTAGTTGTTCTGTCTGCAGTGTGTGTTCGACGATTTGGCTATGTAGTCTATTTCAGTTGCTATTGAATGCCTTTCTTGGGGTCATGCATTGGTCCCAAGGTCATTGGTCCCAAGGTCCATATAAATCTGTGAAACGGACCTTGGGACCAACGAACCTTGGGACCAACGAACCTTGGGACCAACAAACCTTGGGATCAATGAACCTTAGGACCAACGAAACTTGGGGACCAACGAACCTTGGGACCAATGAACCTTGGGACCAACGGACCTTGGGACCATTGGACCTTGGGACCAATGACACGCTCCCCCTTTCTTCGTCACTTTTACCTGTTGTAATGGTGTGGGGTTAAGATCGGTGCGGGGCGGGGGGGGGGGGGGGGGGGGGGGGACAAATCGATCGGTATTGGCGGCGCCCCTCGCACAACCGAGTTTTATTTGCATTACCAATATCAATAATACAGCTACCCTATCTTTTATTGGATATTTTTGGATGAGACTTTAAAACAGTGCCTTTGTTGCTTATTTCTTTTTCAGGATAGGATTTCTGTGAAACAAAATCGATACGTGGAGCTGATCTGATTGATATGTGAACTGAGATAAGCAAGTAAATTGTTCTAGAAAGCTTTTTATTTTTTTTGTTTCAGGTTTTGACTCCGTGTGGGATTTTAATCTGGTGGTTAAGCTGTCCTAGTTCTGATTTTATTTGGCTGTCAGTTCTGATATGTCACCCGTGGTTGGCTTGGTTATAAACCATAAAACATAATTTACTAGTCAAACTGTTGTGTATGTGTGCATGCAACAGTATATGTTGTGTGTATGTGTGTTGAGGAGGGGGAGATGCGTATCTTCGTATAGGAGCGCGCGAGCGCGCGCGCGCGCACTTGTGTGTGTGTGTGTGTGTGTGTGTGTGTGTGTGTGTGTGTGTGTGTGTGTGTGTGTGTGTGTGTGTGTGTGTGTGTTTTGATATGTCTATCAATCAACTTACCTACCTGTTTACCTATCTGTCTATCTATCTGACTGGCTACCTTTCTGTCTATCTGTCTGTTTACCTATCCATATATCTGTCTATCTATCTATCCATATATCTGTCCGTCAGTCTTTATATTAGCCTATCTTTTTACCTTACTGTGTATTCTTTGGTCTATTTCTATATATCTTATGTATCCATCTGTCTGTCTGTCTGTCTGTCTATCTATCTATCTATCTGTTATACATCTTTATCTATTTATCTATCTGTCTGTCTGTTTGTCTGTCTATCTATCTAGCCTGTCTGTCTGTGTGTCTGTCTGTCTGTCCATTTACCTGACTCCTGTTTGTCTATTCATTTATTTTTTTATCCATCCATCTGTCTGTCTTTTTATCCGTCTGTCTTTCTGTCTGTCTGTCTAATTATCTATCTATATACCTATCTCTATCCATCATCTATCTGCCTGTCTGTCTGTCCATCTATGTGCTTAACTTCAAAGCTCGATAAGTTAATTGATTCGGGGGGTCAAAGGTAATTCCCAAACGAATTCATCTTCTCTTTGATTTACTGCCGCGTCTTGAGGTTCGTGTCGTGACACTGTAGAGCCCAGCACCTCTCTCTGGGCTGCTATGCCTGTCACAGTGGGTTTTGGGGCCTCCCGTCATGTCGTGACACTGTAGAGTCCAGCACCTCTCTCTGGCCGCTCTGCCTGTCACAGTGGGTTTTGGGGCCTCCCGTCATGTCGTGACACTGTAGAGTCCAGCACCTCTCTCTGGCCGCTCTGCCTGTCACAGTGGGTT
>JADBJO010005165.1:15000-67500 GCA_016801955.1 Conus betulinus
TTTTCCTTTGGGATCGCTTTGCAAGCATGGTCACTTCTGCGGTGGGACGCGGCGTAAAAGGCCGTGGGCAGTATGCACCAGGAGCAAGACGGTTCCATGTCATTCACAATTCATGCCGTGTACCGGTCGGCAGGTGCAAGGCGACTGCGCGGACCTGGTGGCATGTTGCTGGGAGACCCGCCTTCAGCCAAACGGGTGGGAAATATTCCATGACTCGGCCATTGTGGGCGCTTGTCTGCAATGCACGTTGGCATGTGTCAACATTCCTGGGCGATTTTGACCTGAGGGTTGTAATGTTTACAAACACGTGCGCGCGCGCGCACGCACACACACACACACACACGCACGCACACACACACACACACACACACACACACACACACACGGGCGGGCGCGCGCGCACACACGCACACATGCATGCATGCACGCACGCATGCATGCGCACGCAAACGTACTCATGCACGTGCGCGCTCGCACGCACACCCACACATATGTATGTATGTGTGTGTATACATATCAATATGCGTGTGTGTGTGTGTGTGTGTGTGTGTGTGTGTGAGAGAGTGAGTGTGTGTGTGTGTGTGAGAGAGAGAGAGAGAGAGAGAGAGAGTGTGTGTGTGTGTGTGTGTGTGTGTGTGTGTGTGTGTGTGTGTATGTGTGTGTGTGTGTGTGTGTGTGTGTGTGTGTGTGAACGCACAGATAGATAAATGGAGAGTGAGACCCTCTGACAAAGACTTCTGCACAAGGAAAAAGAGAGCCTCGCGCTTACGCAGAGAGAGAACCTCATGCACACACACACACACACACACACAGATGGGGATGGGGGGGGGACCCTTGCACACAGGGACAAAAAGAGATAAACCCTTGTTCTCTCTCTCTCTCTCTCTCTCAGAGAGAGAGAGAGAGAGAGAGAGAGAGAGAGAGAGAGAGAGAGAGAGAAATCCGTGCACAACGGAGAGAAGTTCACGAACTTAAAATATCTTGGCAGGGAAAACTAGTCACAGAGATGGAGACCCACGGCACACAGAGATCCACGCAGAAATAACGTTCCACGCACAAAGAGGCTCCCACGCAAAGTAGAGAGAGAGAGAGAGAGAGACAGGGTGGGGGTGGGGGGAGAAACGTGCAAGTTGAAAAAGCGCCTATAACTCACGATTGCCGTCTTTTCGGATCGTGTGATTTCCATCTCTAGCAAAAACCACTGCAGACTTTCAGACGTGGCTGCGAAGGGCCCGGGGACATGCATAAAGAAGTGCGTGTGTGTGTGTGCCTTCACCGCGTAGGTCTGCTGTGTAGACAAGAACGCTGCCCCGACAATGTGAATATGACACGGTGGGGGGGAGAAGAAAAGGGTCTGTTTGCTTTGTCACGGCCCAGTCCAACTGGTTTTGTTTTTTGTTTTTTTTTTTTTTTTTCTCAACGCACTTTCGTCTGGGTAGACAGATGTAAAAGGTGAGTCGATTCCCCCCACACTGCTTTTTTTTTTTTTTTTTCTGTTGATACTCGCAGATTGTATCCGCACGTGTTTAAGCATTGGCAGTTCATTTAAGAAAACGAAACTCATGGCCGCGGCATTTCTTTGGTTTTTTTTTTTTTTCTCTCTTTTTTTTTCTTTTTTTTTTTTTTTTGGTCGTTTTCTTATGATCCCACTGAATCTGTTATGAGCAAGAACAACAACACCAAAAAATTAATGACAAATAGCACGTGGAAAGATACTATTGGCGGGTGAACCACACATTGAAAGTTTATACCTGACCGAAGTGTAGTCATGAACATGTGCGAGTGTGAGAGAAAGGAGGGTAGGCTTGAAATGGTCACCAATGGTTTATTTGACCAGTAAACAGTGCGTTTGTCATTTCTTTTTCTTAAACATTTGTGACACATACTTTCAACAGTTTACAATAATGTTTTGCAGCTTCCATTTTGCTGATAGTGTCGTCGTTCAGTTACGTATGTACGTGCCTGTTGTGACCAAGAAAACCGTAAGCGTGGGCTTGTTGCTTGCTGTGTGAAAGTGGTGTCCGTCTGTACGTAAGGACTAAAGTATTGTAAATCACACGTAAAAGTATTCGGTCACACGAAAAGTATTCGGTCTCATCAATCGCCTCCACGTCATCAACAATGTGGAACGCAAGAAAGACTTCCTCACATATCAAACACCCACACTGACTAAAACTTCAGCAGTTTAGAAAACGCGCGCGCTCGTACACACACACACACACACACACACACACACACACACACACATACACACACACACACACACACACACACACACATACACACACACACATACATACACACACACACACACACACAGGTGCACGCGCGCGCGCGCGGGCGCTTGTCCTCACTACCCACCCACCCTCCTCCACCGCTCGTCCCTTTTTCCCCATTCCTTTGCCACAAAGACACAAGTATGTATGCTATGTTTGTTGCTGTGCAAGAGAGAGAGAGAGAGAGAGAGTGTGTGTGTGTGTGTGTGTGTGTGTGTGTGTGTGTGTTAGAACAATCCACTAAAGTTCTAAAACAGTGAAGCGATTCTGCCGAACGTTGACAGTGGCTCTTTACATAACACCGAGGTATGACGCGACTGTAAACTGACTTGCAATGGTCATGAAGAAGGCCTCTTTTACAACCACAGCACTGAGCGCATTTGTGTGTCAATACTTTCAAATATCCTTTTCATATTCTGTTAAGAGCTTATTTTGTGAACATTTGTAAGTGTTTTTACGGGGACTCCAGTGTGATGAAGAACATATGTTTGTAAAGTACACTTATTTTTTTAACGAAGCCAGTCTCCTTTGAAAGATATTGATGCATAAATACCGGCGTCTTGTTTCCAACCGAAACTATTGCAGTTTTATGACGAGCATCGTACGCGTTTTTCAAAAAAGCCGACTTTCGAGTTACATGCTCCAAGAGTATTGTATCCTATGTATAACAGCATTTGGCAGCCGAAACTGAAATGTAGGGAGCTTTTCGGGTTTTGACACTGAGGATGGTTGGGGCGGGGTCTTTTGTTTTGTTTTTTTTTCGTCTTTAAAGCCATAGGGCTTGGCGATATAAAACTAACACCCCCATCATAGGAGGAAGAAGCTGTAAATTCTCTTGATAATGAAATGTCATCAGCTCATTAAGCATTTTTCCGTTGTGTAGGCTATCACAGTTGATATCGTGATGCTGAGCAAAGAAAATGGTTGCTGCGGTCTCCATTTACGCCCCCCCCCCCCCCCCCCCCGCCCCCTGCCCTCCCTCTGCATCCGATATGCACATGTTATTCAAGTCCATGGGCGATGCAGACGGGTCGTGGGGTTTCATGGCGGAGGCGGGGCAGTCGGATCTGCACAGGCTTCCATTCTTGGGAAATCTGCAAGAAGTGGAAGACCTTGCTGTCCATCTGTCAACGTCTTTTATGTAAACACGTATTCATGTGACATCACTGCATGAAATAACGCCTGCATTTTAACCTGTCTTTCACCCGGTCAACAACCATCCTCACTGCATATCCATAGCCCCCATTGCCTACCCCTAGTTTCCTTTGGTTTCTCTCCTAACCACGGCACAGCGGTAGATTTGTTTCCTGCAGTCCTTTACGAGCACATTCGCAGTCTCTCCTTCCCCCGCAAGATGGGCGTTATTAAGTGATTGCTTATTCTTCGTTTTCGTTGTCCCGAATGTCGTTGAACTTGCCCGAAGAAGGCCTAAGAGGTCGAAGCGCGTCGTGTGTTTTCATTCGTCTGTCCGTGTTATCTGGCGGAGTTATTTCAGATACCTTTTAAAATTTCTTCAGTGATCAAAACATTATTTTATGACCGTAAGACATTGTCGTTTGGGGAGGAAGAAAGGCTGAACACCAGTGCAGAATATCGTGCCTGTAGATGTATAGACATAGGGAATGGAGGGCAAAAAGGGTTGGCCTTTCCATCCCATCACTTGGACGTTGTGTGTGTGTGTTTCAGCAATGTGACGGATTCCACGTCGACCCGTGCCTTGATCACTGCGGCCCTGGTGAGTGTGGGGGGTGGGGGTGGTGTGGGGGTTGGGTGAGTATGAGGGAGGGGGGGGGGGAGTGGCAGTTGGAGGGAGGCTGGGGGGGGGGGGGGGGGGGGGGGGTAGGCTGATGTCAGTGTGGTGGTGTGCTGTACTATATTGTGTATGATCATTGTCACCGATCTGATCAGCGTGGAAATCATACAGACGCGCCGACGGCTCTGTGTCGATCCGTAGCATCCTTCCACGATTGGGGGTGTAGGCTCATCGGGCTATGTATGGTAGTTGGGTTCAGGAAGGATGGGGGGGTGGGGGTGGGGGTGTTAGATACCTGTACGTTCCATTCATATATGGGTGTGCGTGTGCTACCATGCACAGGCAGGGAAAGGATAAGTGTGGGGAGAGAGGGGGGTTAGCTCTTCCGTCCCCTGTTTAGTTTCGTGTGGTCTGTGCGGAGTCCCGTTTCACGTGCGGTGCGTGTAGAGTTCAAAACTCAGCGAGGAGTGAGTGCTGAGTCATCAAGCATTAAAGTTTGGTGGGGGCCGGGTGGCTAGCACTTCTGGTGCCAGCGTTGGCGCTGTGGGTCAGACTTCCGGTCTGACATGGTGAGCCGACCCTCGTGAGCGTTTTGCTCTTGGTCGAGCAGTTCTCGGTGTTTCGGTGTGCTGCGACCCTGAGGTTCAGGTGCTGGGGTGGCCAGCCGCAGTGGTCATGTTGTGTTGTATCAGGTATGTTGAGTTAATTAAGGTGATAGTGGTGTAGTGTTAGTTAAGGATGGCGTTGTCTTGTGCACATTTCCGTCAACTTGTACAAAGGTGTAAACAATATGAGCTCATGTTTTGAATCAATTTTAAGTTTTCTTAGGGAAAAGGAAGAGGAAGAAAATGGAGGGAAAATAAGGACGAAAACGAAGCAAGCTGAGAAAGTGTGTTGTTGGTGGGGGTTTTGACCAGCGCGGGTGTGTTGAGAGGTGGAAACGGAGGAAAAGGAAAAAGAAAAGAAAGAAATTTGATTATGAAGTTTTGAACGAAAATATAAAATAAATTGTCATTGGTTCGTTCTTGGTGTTAGCATTGAATTGGTACTTACTCGTGTCAGGGGGTTCGTACGGAAATGCTTTCGGGAAGCATAGACAGGGTGTGTTGGCACTGGGTGCTGTAGAGGTTATGATTGTGCCGTGTCATGGAAGTTATTGGAAAGGATAAGTATTGTGTAGTTGTATGAAGAGGTACTAGTGTCGAGCGGCGCGGTTTTGTATAGGGTGGGTACCCTGATTCAATAACATAGGTTACGATTGTTCCTACATTGCGGGTGATTTGTGGGAGAATGTTTCATGCCGTGGGTGATTGGCGCGGAGATATAGTCGTCCTGTCCCATTGGTTTTCTTTGGAATCGAGACATATCTGTTGTGGATGTTATACGTATGACTGACTGAGAATGTGTGTGCGGGGGGGGATGGTGTATTATGAAGTAGCTCTTGTGTATGCTGCAGCGCAAAGAGGAGTGTAACTTGGTGGTATGAACAAAGTGAGATAGTGATAAATGTAACTTGCTTGTGGAGCTCGTAGGCTCTGGGGTGCGTAAAAGAAAATTCTGGGAAGGGGAGAACTAAGGGTTACCTTAGTGATGTATGTAGTTACGCATATCTACGGTTGGAGGGTAACAGCCATCTCAAGTGCAGGTGAGGGCGCATTCCCACCATCCTGTGGGCCCCGGTACACCAGGCGGGTCAGGGCCGTTTTTAGTCGGGGAGCTATGGATGGCCAGTTGCTGGCATTCCTGTCCCTGGCTGACCGACGATCGTGGCAGGTGCCTGCGGTTACCCCACCTGCACTGCCCATCCTGCTGTGCCCCGGACTGTTGTCCCAGTCCTCCCCACTTTTCCGATGCTATATCGCTTTTCTCTTTCTCCCCATCCGGTCGGGTCTTCACAGCCTGGCCATTAACGTCGCCGTTGCTGCTGGCGCCGTTGCTGCTGGCGCCGTTGCTAGTGTCGCTGTTGCAACTGGCGCCGTTGCTGCTGGCGCCGTTGCTAGTGTCGCTTGTTGCTGCTGGCGCCGTTGCTGGTGTTGCTGGGTTGTTTGCGCCGTTGCTGTGTCGCCGTTGCTGTTTATCGCCGTTGCTGGTGGCGTCGTTGCTGTTGTCGCCGCCGCTGCTGATCCCCCGTATCGCCGACTCCTCGCTCTGTGATCGCCGCCCTTGAGGTGTCGTCGCCGCCGTGGGTGTGAGTTGTGACTGTGGTTGGTGGTAGTCGTCGATGTCGCCGTTGTGTTGGCGGTGACTGCGAATGCCGCAGATATTGTGGAAGCCCTGTGTGTCACCGTCACCTGTGTCATCCGCGTCTTTGGCAGGCAGATTTCGTCTGGTCACCGTCACCGTCGTCGTCGTAAGTCTTGCCAACGTCGTCGTCGTGAGTCTGTCAGCGTCGTCGTCGTGTGGCTTGTAACACCTGAAGACACTGGGTTTGGGTGGGCATACATGAAGGATGCGTGCGTGCGTTGGTTGTTCATCGGATCCGATGATGACATTTACGTTCTGCAGCTCATCGATGCACGCGAAGGTGGCTCTGCAGTCCTAGCCTGGAGGCGCAGAGTCTCAAACAGTGGGGGCATTGGAAGTCCGTTGTTGTGATCACTGCTGATGCAGCCCTGTGTCGCTTTTGTCTGGCATCGGTGAGCTTCTGGCGTCGCGCTTCTTCGTAGTTTGCAGCGGCTTTGTTGACCGAGACTCTCCATTTTGGTCTGTCCATAGCACGCTCCTCCAGTTCTCTCGGCTTGACGTGACACCACTGGATGTTTGCTTTCACAGTGTGTCTTTGTATCGCAGCTTTGGGCGGCCTTGGTTTTCTCTTGCGAGCTGTAGCTCACCATACATCAGGCGTCTTGGCATCCTAAACTCCTCCATACGGATGACATGCCCCACCCATCGAAGTTGGGCCTTGATGGGCATGGACTCAACGCTGGTGGAGTTGGCACGTTCCAGGACCTCCAGGTTGGTGATGTGGTCTTGCCAGCTGATTCCGAGTATGGAGTATGGAACGGAGCGCTCGCATGTGAAAGTAGTCCAGTTTTTTTTAAGTGCCTGCGATACAGTGTCCATGTTACACAACCGCAGAGAAGGGAGGGGAGTAGAGTACCACCGCATTGTAGACCTTCAGTTTCGTTGATAGTCGGATACTGTGTTGGTTGAGCACCCGGGTGCTGAGTCTGCCCACTGCCTGGCTAGCCTTGCCGATTTTAGAGACGATTTCTTTATCCAGGGAGCCATCACAGGAGATGGTGCTTCCCAGGTACTTGAAATGTTCGATATTGGCAAGTGGTGCGTCGTCGATGATGATGCTGGGTGCAGGTGGGTGGGTGTTTGGTGCAGGTTGGTGAAGCACCTCCCGTCTTGCCGAGACTGACACTCAGGCCGAAGAGCTTTGAGGCCTCAGAGAAGCGATCTAGCATCATCTGCAGGTCGGATTCTGCATGGGCCACAAGGGCGCAGTCATCAGCAAAGAGGACTTTTTGGAGGAGGGTTTGCATGCTCTTTGTTTTGGCAGTGAGACGACACAGGTGGAAAACGGAGCCATCCAAACGGTAGCGAATGTAGACCCCTTTCTCCAGGTCGCGGACGGCATGGGACAGCATACAGATGAGAAACACATTAAATAGGACTGGAGCTATTACACAGCCCTGTTTAACTCCGTTGCTGATTGCAAAGGCTTCCGTCAGATTCCCGTTAGAGAGAACCTGGCCAGTCATGCCGTCGTGAAAAAGCCTGATCATCGATATAAACTTTGGCGGGCATCCGATGCGCTCAAGGACTGTCCAGAGGGCCTCTCTATTGACCATGTCAAAAGCCTTGGTCAGATCTATGAAAACAGAATAGGGGTATGTTTTGTTCAATGCACCTCTCTTGAAGTTGTCGGATGGCAAAGATCATATCAGTAGTACTTCTGCCAGGCCTGAAGCCGCATTGTCCCTCCGGAGGTTCTGCTCCGATACTATGATAAGTCTGTTGAGTATAACTCTGGCAAAGATCTTCCCTGCAATAGAGAGGAGAGAGATGCCCCTGTAGTTCCCACAGTCAGATTTGCTTCCCTTGTTCTTGTAGAGGGAGACAATCAGGGCATCACCGAAATCATCAGGCATCTCCTCCTCTTCCCAGATACTCGATTGGATTCTTCAGCCTGGTGACATTGTAGGAGGCCCCAACAGTCTTGGGTCGTTTTCTGTGAGGCGGAGCGATGTCCAGCGTCATTACAGCCCTGACCAGCCTGTGATCAGTCCAGCATTCAGCACCTCTCATGGCACGAGTCACTCGGACGTCCCTGATGTCGTGTTGGCGTACAATGACAAAATCGATCACGTGCCAGTGTTTTGACTCGGGTGCATCCAGGTGGTCTTGTACTTGTCTGCCATCCTGAACAAGGTGTTGGTGATGCCAAGGCTGTGTTCGGCACACTTGCCGAGGAGGAGCAGGCCGCTGTCGTTGACCTTGCCTACTCCGTGTCCGCCCAGAGCGCCTTCCCAGCTGCTGGAGCCCTTTCCTATTCTGGCGCGTTGAATTCGCCGAGTGCAACAAGTTTGTCACTTTGTGATGTTGACCTGATGGCCTGGTCAAAGTATTCATGGAACTGCTCTTTGTCTTCATCCGGGCTGTTGAGCGTAGGAGCGTACGCTCTGATGACTGTGAGGTATCTGGACTTGCTGAGGGGAATGCGCAATTTCATGAGACGTTCACTTGATTCCACCTGGCAGGGCTGGTATGTTCTTCAGCAGTGCCGTTCTAACGGCAAATCCAACACCATGTATCCTGACCTCAGCTTGCGGGCTTTCCTTTCCAGAAGAGGTGTACCCACCTCCCTCTTCTGTCAGGGACCCTTCATCAGCAAGGCGGGTTTCGCCGAGTGCGGCAATGTCTCTGTCCGGTAACGCTGAAGCTCTTTTGCAACAAGCGCCGTTCTTCTCTCCGGTCTCGGTGTACCGGCTCTATCCAGAAGTGTTTGAAGGGATGAATGTGCGCAGTGAAGTATATTGAAAATGAGTATAGTGATATGAAGTTAGTATAGTTTTTGGTGGTGGTTCCTTGTGGCTTTCTTTTGGGGGGGGGGGGGGGGGGGGGGGGGGGGGTAAGTGGTGGAAAGTTGGGGGGTAATGAAAGTGGATTGACTTTTATGCTATGTGTAATATACTGCTGGCCTAAGGAACTCTGCACACTGTAGTCAGGTAAGGGGTAAAATAACTTATATTGTGGCTGCCCTGGCCGTAGGAACTGTGTGTTTTCAGGCTGGGGTCTGTGACGTATTCATAGGAGATTCCGCTCATTGATTGGTTTGTCGGGCATAAAATTTTTGTGTTTTGTTGTCAGTTCTTGTGTGGCATGTTGTCTGTTTAGTGGGTTAGTTGTGTGTGTGTGTGTGTGGGGGGGGGGGGGGGGGGGTATTTCCGGCTTAGCGTCCCGTGACAATTACTTAGCGCGATCGTGGTTAGAAATACTGTTCCAGATTCAGTGGCGTTTCGTACGATGGAGATGATTAGCAGTTTAGAAGTTCAGTCTAGAGAAATCATTATTTTCGAACGAAATCATGTGTGAGTGAGTGTGTGTGTGTGTGTGCGCGTTCACGTTGAAAAAAAAGAGAGTGTCTGTCTTGAAATTCAAATCGAATTATCATTAGATGATTGTAATTATCTTGACCATGACAGTCTGGTCCTACAAGACCAACTTGAATTATCATTGTTAGATCATTATAATTATCCTGACCATGACGGTGGTGTTCTTACCAGGCCAACTTGAATTATCATCAACAGATCATTATATATAAATTATCCTGACAATGTCAGACACCAGGCCGACTTGAATTACCATCATCGTTAGATCATTATAATTATCCTGACCATTACAATGTGTGTTCTTTCCAGGCCAACTTGAATTATCATCTTTAGATCATTACAATTATCCTGACCATCAATAGATCATTATAATTATCTTGACCATGACAACCTGGTCTTACCAGGCCAACTTGAATTATCGTCATCAATAGATCATTACAATTATCCTGACCCTCAATAGATCATTATAATTATCCTGACCATGACAATGTGGTCTTACCAGGCCAGCTTGAATTATCATCGTTAGATCATTGCAATTATCCTGACCATTACAACCTCTTCTCACCAGGCCAACTTGAATTATCATCATCGTTAGATCATTATAATTATCCTGACCATGACAACCTCTTCTTACCAGGCCAATATGAATTATCATCGTTAGATCATTATAATTATCCTGACCACGACAACCTCTTCTTACCAGGCCAACTTGAATTATCGTCATCGTTAGATCATTATAAATGATCCTGACCATCAATAGATCATTATAATTATCCTGACCATGACAGCCTCTTCTCACCAGGCCAACTTGAATTATCATCATCGTTAGATCATTATAATTATCCTGACCATCGTTAGAGATCATTATAATTATCCTGACCATGACAACCTCTTCTCACCAGGCCAACTTGCGGGCGGTGAACGAGGAGCTCCGGAACCAGCTGCAGGAAGTGACGTCAGAACTGGAGACGTGTCGCGCCACGATCACTGCCGTGCAGAAAGAGAAGGTCGGGTCTTCCGTTTGTCTTGTGCTGTTTGAAGCCCAGCTGACCGCGGGGGATGGGCGGGCGGAGGTGGCCGAAGGGGGGGGGGGGAGATTGAGGAAGCGGGAGGGGTTGTGAAGAGGGGGGGGGGGGGGGGGGCAGATCAGGTGCTGATGAACGTCGGTGGGTGTGGGTTTGAATTGTTCGTTGTGTTGCAGTCTACATTCATTACTACGTACTTATGTACGTGCATGCGTGTGAGTGTGCGCGCGCGCATGTGTGTGTGCGCGCCCGTTCGTGTGTGCTTCCACGTGCGCGCGTATGCGTGTGTTATGTGTGTGTGCAGGTTGTGTGTGTGTGTGTGTGTGTGTGTGTGTGTGTGTGTGTGTGTGTGTGTGTCTGTCTGTCTGTCTGTCTGCGCGGGCGCGGGCAGTGTGGATGTGTGTGTGTGTACGTGTGTGCTGAGGAATTTGTAAGCGCTTAGGGCTGTTTAAGGATTAAGCACCATGAATATCCATCATCATTATCATCATCATCATCATCATCATCATCATCATTATTATCATTATTAAAGAATAATATTTCTGTGTGCACAGGCTGACTCCGTGGAGAGGAGGATTCGTATGGAAATGGAGGCACAGAAAACGATAGAACTGGAGAAAGTGAAAGAGAAACTGATCAAGGTAAGGGCCGCCTTCTTGTCTGAGAAACCAACCGACGTTCGTTATCAATTTCATCCGTGGTAGCCTATGTAGACAGTTTTTTTTTTTTTTTTTTTTTTTTTTTTTTTTACAAAATGAGAAAATGAATGGCAGCGTTTATGATCGCGGCCAGCTGAAGACTTCAACGGCCCATGGAGTGTTGTGGCGAATCAAAATCCGATCTACTGGTCAGGGAAGCCCAGTGTAGGATGATCGATAGTCACCGTCTAGAAAGTTCGACCTGATGATCCCCTTTGTTACGGCAGTTTGATTTGCTGCGCGCGCGCGCGCGCGCGCGCGTGTGTGTGTGTGTGTGTGTGTGTGTGCGGGCGCGCGCACGCGTGCGTGCATGTATGTGTGTGTGTCTGTATGTGTGCGTTTGGCATGGCAAAGTTTTGAAGAACTTAATTGTTGGAAAATGTTTCTGCATGCACCCATTATCACTCGGTATCAAGAGATTTTTTTTTTTCAGAATCAAGCTATCAACGTGATTCCTATCTTTTGAAATTTCCTTCACGTAAAAATCAGCAGGTTTTATGTCATGTTCAACATTAATTGACTTTCCGGGGGGGGGGGGGGGGGGGATGGTTATGTGACGACGTTTTAAAGTCATATTTGAACTGTTTCCCATGATACCACTCTGTAATCAAGTTGTCACGTCCCCCCCTCCCCCCTCCTCCCCCCCCCCCCCCCCCCCCTCCTTTCCCCCATTTACTCACATCAGCTGGAGGTGACTCCCTGGACCTCAGTCGCACGGAGGCCCGCTACGTTCACTCCCTCCCCCCGCCCTCCACACGTCGCGCGCGCCACTGTAGCGGCGACGGCTCGAAACATGTGTGAGGGATTTCACGTGTGGGCTGATCATTGTATTAATTCCGACGCAACCCGTGTCTGAGAAGGCCTTAACGTCTCTGTGGGGCCGGACACACATCAGTGTGACTTGTTCACTCTTTCGAAACCATCTCCTTTCTACTTTTTAATCCTCACATGTGTGACTCGAGACCTTTTTTTTTTTTTTTTTTTTTGTTCTGTTTTGTTTTGTTGTTGTTGTTGGGTTTTTTTTTTTAACACGCATTGCTGTAAAACGGTGTTGTTGACTTCTGATTTTAATTCTTCACCGAGTGCAGACTAAGACCTTTTTTTTTTGGGTCAAACTCGATTCTAAATGCCGTTGAGTTTTAGTGTTTGAATCGGTAACACTGGTTTATATGTTGTTTGATGAATCTTTCTGGTTTTTTGGCATATGAAATGACCTTAACCTTCCTTGGTGTGACGGCTTTGTTGTCGCTGTTGTATGATTTTGATGACAAAATTCTCATGTTTTAGTGAGAAGTAAAATAACATGAACGTCGCGCTTTTAGTACACAGATTACTGAAAAGCAGTATGCTGTCTTCTTAACGAAATTCTGTGTTCGCAAAGGAGAGGGGAAAGAGAAGAAGAGAGAGAGGGAGGGAGGGAGGGGGTGGGCGTCGGGGAATGGGTGCAGAATGTGTGAAATGATGAGTTCAGTGAATATTAAGTATCCGCGCATGTTTTTTTTTTTTTGTGTATGTTTGTCTGTGATTTTAAGTGTGTCACGTAGTGTAAGCATAATGATGTGTGTGTGTGTGTGTGTGTGTGTGTGTGTGTGTGTGTGTGTGTGTGTACGCTTGAAGGTTGGGCGTGTGTGCATACCTGTTGAGGTCAAGTGTGTGTGCCTGCAAGCGCGTGCATCTGCATGCCTCCTTTTGACTGCATTTTGAATGTCTATGCACGGGTTGTCTCTCATGCCCAGCAAAACCTTTCCCCCCTTAATTCCTTTCCCTGTTGCTCCACTGAGTGCGATATGTTCTTTTCCACCTTAACACCACTGTGTTTCCTTCTCAACTCAACACTTTAGGCGCACACTGCAAACTGTGTTTTTGTGTGTGTGTGTGTGTGGTTAACCCTTTAACGCCGCACGCCACAGGAGCACACGGAGGAGCTGGCGCGAGTGGCGCAGGCGAGCGCGCGGCAGTCGCTGTCCAACGCCATGGTTGGCGCCCTGAGGCGCAAGGACACAGAGATAGACCAGCTCAAACAGGCCTTGACCTCCTCCAGACAGCACGAGGCGGAGAAATACGCCAGACTCTACCAGATGCAGATGGCCCAGGAGCTGGAGAAGTAGGCAGAGAGAGAGAGGGGGGTGATATGAAGGATGAGGACGGTGATGATACTGTTACCACCATGGCGATGGTTCGCCATGCCTTGTGATGTGCACTGAAGCCAGGGTTTGATAAAGCAGTATTTTTCAGAATAAAAGAGGGATAATATTATCAGTGATTCTTGAATTGTACAAGGGGTAAGACGCATTAACAATGTTTATGAACATTTCGGTGACTCTAGTAATGTATTTTCATGTATTTGACATTGTAAATTCTTCGGCATTTATTTTCATTCGGGACGTAAGAATATGTAAATGCTATTATTTACATTTAATGTTTAATATCAGCAAGAATTTGAGGTAATACGAGAACAGTGGTTCAGAGCTGAAATGAAAATGGGATATGCTTTGGGGGATTAGACAACGACATGGCACAAGAGCTCATGCAGTTTTGCTAGCTACCCCTATACATGCACTCGTGGTGTTTGTTTTTACTTTCTTGCGTACCTGGCGCAAACGACTTACCAATTATTATGAACTTTTCCAGAAGTGAAAACATTTTTTTCAAATACCGTTGAGACTAGCTTAGTATGTCTGTTGTGCCCTGTTATTATTTGGTGTTATTATCAAGTGTAACGTTACATAGTTCATATCTCGTTTCTGGCCCTAGTATGGCCTTTGTGATTGGCTGGGCAATAAACATGACTAGCAATGTTTCAACTGTGAATGAAGCAATGAGTGCTTTTCCCATTACTGGTTTTAACAAAGCGTTTTGATCATTGCTTCAAAGTAAAGTTGCGTATTTCAGTTCAAATGTGTAAGCTCAGCGGGAAGGGTACGACGAATATGGAGACCATTTTGATGAATGTTAGTTATTTCGAGTCTTGACTGATATTATTAACATGTGTACCCATATTATTAACACGTATACCCCAGTCTCTGTACAGATTCATGCGTGAGAGAAAATAACTTCTGCACAGGGGACAGAAGTGACATTTGACCGTGGAATCACTTGAGTACATGATGAAAATAGTCCAATATTCTGCTCGCAAAAAGGAAGTTGAATAATTATTGCAAAACGTAACTTTTTTTTTTTTTGGTCTCCATCTTGAAGAGAGATCACTAATTGTATGCATGGGTTATGAAGGAATGGTGTTAACTCCTGTAGTAAATACGTGTTACAGTATTAAAAAAAAAAGTGAACAGTCTATAAATCGGTACTGAAATGACATTCTGTGAATTGAACATAATAGGTACATAGTTCTGCCGAATAAATTTCAGCTGAACGTTTTAGAGAGAGAGAGAGAGTATGAAGTTGTTAATGTTTCAAGTAGTCTATAAACCATTACTGAAAAGACATTTGCTATGAACTGAAGGTGATGTGGACATGCTTCTACTGAATAAAGTACAGCTTGCCATGGTAGGAAAAAAAAAAAAAAGGTATTAGGTTGTTAGTGTTTACACGTTAGGCTTAACTCTCTCTGTGATTTTTTTAAAGTATAGAATATAGTGCATTGACTTGGGGTGGACTGCGAGGAAGGGGGCAATACAAGCCATGACAGGGGACAGTGTGCTGGTGTGCAGCTCCCAAGCCTTGCTGCTTCAGTCGGGACAGGAACAGAAACGGATCAACGAGCAGCAACAAAGGGAGATCAACCGCCTGGAGAAGGAGGTGCAAAGACTGGCCGTGGTAAGACTCTTGTCCTGTGTGTGTGTGTGTGTGTGTTGTGTGTGTGTGTGTGTGTGTGTGTGTGTGTGTGTGTGTGTGTGTGTGTGTGTGTGTGTGTGTGTGTGTGTGTGTGTGTGTGTGTGTGTGTAAAAGGTAAACAGTAAAGCGATCAGGTAATCCATGTCTCAATAAAATGGGGAGATTTGAAAAAAATGGGGCGAAATTTTGTCGCCTAACTTTTTTTTTTTTACATGTTGAATGGTGTTCAAGAATGCAGTACTGATGTGCTGCATTCAAAATCTCACTCACCTCAGTTTTGCCAACATCGTCCAAATTCACACACACACACACACACACACACACACTTACACCCCATCGCCCCATTCTGTTCAGATGCCACATCCCCTACCATCTAACCGTTTGCCTTTTACAAACTTGTGATGCCCTGACCACCTCACTGTTCGCCTTTTACAAACTCATACTGACTTGGGGTGGATACACTCCATAGTATGGCTCAGAGAGCCACCCGAAGTGCCACCTCATAGTTGCGACATTTCGTCCCATTTTGATATCACCCCACTTGTGCCATTTTAAAGGCATGTGTGTGGTTGGTGTGTGTGTGTGTGTGTGTGTGTGTGTGTGTGTGTGCTTGAGCGCGATGTGCGTATTTCTATTTTTAACCAGAATGCACTTTAGATTTCTGGTCAGTCTGGTTGGTTCTTTATTTATTCATATACCAAAAAGTATGAGAAAGGGACAGCAATGAGTCGGAGACAGTAGGAGAGTTCTGAATTGAAAAATCTTCCATCCGAAAATGACAGAACCTCCAAAATGGACAGCACATGTTTATATATTCTACTGGTACATTGACTGTCGTACTTGTATCCCCCAAAACATGTGAACATTTGTTCGACTGTCGACATTGTATTACATATGCAGATGCGTCCATGGCAGTATTTTGTAACTGGAAAGCTCCAAGAATAAACTTCAAATAAGCTTACTGAGACCTTTTACATTTCATAAAGAGAATCGTATCCAGCTCAAAAAAAAAAAAGCTACGAATATCTGGTTTCTATGATTTTGTAGTTTTCTGTTTTAAGTAAGGCAGTTCATCCACGCTTGAAATCGTTTGGATCTAATCAGCATTCATGTCCATATTTAGACATAAATCATTTCCGTTGACAGGACACTGAGCAACCGAGGGGAAATCCTCGCAGAAAAAAAGCTACCACTGGGAGGGCATGTTGATGTGTGCTGCTTTACTTCTCTTGGCTGGTGACGCGGAAATGTCACAGCCCAAAGCTTTTATGCGTTTAAGACTGTGCACGACCCGTTTTCATTTGTTTGTTTGTTTTGTCCAGATATTTTCTGCTCATATCCAGCTGCTTTTTGGGAGTATTCGTTCTATTCAGTACACTTGACAGCAATTTTTCAGGAGTAAGGGTGGTAGAACAAAACGGAATGGGGGTAGGGTTCATTTTTAAATTCATTATATTTTCCTTGTATGTGACAAACCAACACATGTAAGATAGACTGGTCGAGTGTGAATGCAAGAGAATATTTGAAAAGGATACAAGCATTTCTCTTCACGTGCGTGCACTTGCATGTATAGGTATTGATGCACGGGTGTGCGAGTGCCTGATGAATAATTTCTCCTGCGTGTTGTACACCTGCAGATGCAAACCAGCAAAGACGGCCCCCAGCCCCCCACCCCACAGCAGCAGCAGCAGCAGTACCTGCAGGCCCGCATCAAGCAGCTCAACGCCGAGAACAACGAGCTGCGCCGGAAACACCTGCTGTCCAAACACAACGTGTCGGTGCCCGACCTGTCCACCGCCTCCATAGCCAGGCCTGTCAGTTACTGCCCTTGGGTCGCTCTCTCTTCCGGGAAACTAGACCAAATAGTGTCCCTTTGTGCTTGCTTGAGGTTTAAGTCTCGATGTGATAGAGGTTTGATTTCTATTGAACCCGGTTGGTGTCACTGGCCTAAGATAAAAGACTGCCAACCTTGCATGAGATCAGCAACGTGTTTTCCAGTTAATCCCTAGAATTTTCCGTAACGACAGAGCAAAATGTATCCCTGCCTTTTGGAAATTCCACAATTTGCTTTTTCCTCTCTCTCTCTCTCTCTTTCTCTCTCTTTCATTTTCTCCATCTTGTCAACTGTTCTTTTTTCCTCGTTGTCGCCTACTCTATTTTTTTCTCCCGAGAAATCCTTTCCCATTAATTTCTCAGGTTTATAGCTTGTGAGCTTTTTTTTTTTTTTCGTTGTATTCTGGCGATTAGGATAGGTAGTAAAACTGCACATTATGCAGAGACTGGTTATGGCCATTTGCGCTCGTGATTTTCAAGGGGTTACTCTTGACGTTTGATTTTTTTTTCCTGTAAACTGGTTCCAAACGTTGGGCAGGATCGCTGACGTCCTCAGGAAGACCAAGTTTGCAGGTTAAGATGTAAATAGTGTGGAAGCCATGTGCATAACTGATGTGTAAATATCGTCTTTGTTGTTTATTTTCAGGAGGGTACCTTTTTTCCGCTTGTGTTGACAGCCCCGAAAAAAAATCTCTGTATTGTCGATTGGATTAGCATGATAAAACTAAACCAAGAAATGGCAGTCACCTTGCCTTTGTATTGGGGGTTCTAGATGATAGTGTAAAGTTTTCATTTGCATTACTGCCGACCACACAGGGCCCTTTGAAGATGTTACCACAGAACAAAATATTATATAGGCCGTGTCAACATCTTTGCACAAGAAGTACCTTTCCTGAAATACGAGTTCCTATTTGAAAAAGAGAACTGTAAAACCAAGAAAAAGAACATATTCATATTACTTTGATTTGGATTTTAAAAAAAAAAAAGGCTGGCACTGTTTAGTGGTTTTGGAAAATAAGTGTGACCATTTTCACGGCTAAAGAAATGTTTTTAGTGCCTAATGTAGACAGCTCATTCTTTAACTAACAATTTTTGATCGACCTTGCAGTGCTTTAAGTTAAAACAGTTTTTTTTGTACAGTGGCTTTGGTCAGAACTCTGAAACGAAGATGGTTCTGAGGTGAAAACCTTTAATACAGTTCATGAACAAGATACGCCAAATGAATCGATTGGCAGTTTTTGCCAGTAATGTTCAGTCGAGTGTTGAAAGCTTCCTCAGAAAGACATCACAATCAACATGTTAATTTGAAAGCAGCACCAGACAAAGGTTTTGTTGCAAGAGTAAAAAAAATGATTAAGGAGTTTTAGTTTTTAAGTGATGCAAAACATGATAACTTTGTGCTCCACAGAAACTCACGTTGAAAGCTGTCTTGTCCGGTTTGATTGCAACACCGCCGCTCGGCTTCTGTTAGAGGGATACTTCGTTGAGCGGATGCTGGTGTTCTTTAATAATAACAAGCTTAATAGAAATCACTCAATTTTTCGACAGAATGTAAAATGTGAGCATGCACAGTCATTTTTCCAACTGCATTTTTGCCTTCGTGCCTAGTTATCTTTATAGTCTGTTTTCATTGATGGTGCATGATAAATATTTCTGTTTTTCTTTAAGCCATGGATTGCTGACATGGATTACAAACCTCTATCACGTGTTATTAAATTTTCTTCCGAGTTCTGCAGGGTTTAGGATAATTAGAAGGGAAAATGATGGCATTATGATAATAGGGGAGACAGGGAGAGGAAGATGCAGGTCTCAACAAATGAAATCCTGGCTTAACCTCTGCCTGTAACTTAACACCAGTCACAAAAAGTGTAACGCCCAGGAATTCTGCTAGTTTTACCATTCCTCACGACTTTTAAGGCATACTGATTTCTGCCGCCCCTAAGCACGCGAGAACGGTTGTTCGCTGCAGGCCTCCCCTCGTCGCTCCTTGTCTCCGGGTCCGGGGGGTAAGCTGCGCAGCCTGGAGGAGAGGTTGAGGAGGGGGGAGAAGGAGGCGCTGATGGCGGAGGAGAGGGCCAGGCTGAAGCAGTCCGTCATCACCCAGAAGATGAACGACATGGCCAAACTGCAGAACACCCTGGCTGACCAGAACCAGGTAAAAAGAGGGTTTAACAGCTTTTTCTGTTTCCCTGATCTTTGGCTTTCTCTCCGCTCGCATTACCATCAAATTGCAGAGGCCAGCGTTGAATACATTTGAGCGCGTGCCTAATTTTGTGGGCACAGTAGCCTAGTTGTACCCCCATCCTCCAGAAACTCTGTGCTTGTTGCTTCCCCTTATAATTATGTCGCTCAATGAGCCAGCTTTTCTGTCATTGTCTTTCCAAAAGTCGTCTTCTGTTGTTATGCTGTTTGTTGTGACGAATTCACCCCCTCTTTGTTCTAGGAGTTTTTCACGCCGTTTCATTTGTTCCAGTGCATACAATGTTGGTTTTTTTGTTGGGATCTGGTGACCAGGTAGAGAGGGTCTGTGAACAATAACCAGAGTGGACAGTAATTGTGCATTCAGTTGTGTGTACTCGTCAGTATGGACTCGAGTGTTTTTGTAGCACATTGAATCTGATCATTTTGACACTTTACTTGTAATCTGAGAGCAAAGAATAGATCTAGCTTGATTAGCCTTAAGGATGTCAGTAGGTGGAATAGTGTACAATGAATTTGTTTGCATGTGTGGGCATATATTGCCATTTTTTTTTTACCTGTTTGGGAAGGGGTTTTCTTTATTGCGCGTCGACATCTAAAACGAGGTGAACAATAGGCATGCTGAGTCTCCTCATGCGCACAGTTTCCTTTAAAAACACTGGAATGCTGGATTGATTTATTGCTGGGATAGAATTGTTGGCATGTTCTTTTCAATGTGGGGTGAATTTTATGTACATGGCTGTGCTGTGGTCAATGCTACCTTAAAAGACAGAATGAGACAACCATCTACCAAATTAATCATGAATCTTACCTGCTACCATCTTACGGCATGTAACAGACTTAGCCGAAGGCCCCAGCCATTGTTGTTGGTTAAAAAAGGGAAAAATATGACTGAACATTTCCAGTAAAAACACATTAAGCGCGTCAGAAAATCGATAAAACGCATTGGACAGTTAGGGTACACATTCGATACAGTGTTAACAGTCAAGGTATCTTACCTTCAGGTTACAATGTGCTGGCGTGTTGTGCATAATAATGAGAGAAAGAAGTGTAAAGACCTTCTACAATAATGACGACAGGTGAATCAAACGGACACGCACACAGGCAGGCACACACACACACACACACACGCTCGTACTAGAAAAACTGAACAGGAAAGAAAAACAAAACAAAAATGTAAAAAAAATAGAGGGTGAGTAATACAAACAGCAGAGATTTCCAGACTGAATTAAGCAGAATATAAACTCCTACTGACGATCTAGTACTTCAGTGCAGCTCTATAGTCACTGTTCACCGAGTTATGGGCGGAAAAAAAAGTATTGTTTGATGTCAGTAGCTGTGTGCTTCGCTGTCCGACGTTCAGTAATTGTGGACATTTCAGGAGCTGCTGCGGTTGGAACATGCCTATACCCAACTCCATCGCCAGTACAACGACACCCCCACCGTCCCCGTCACCCACATCCTCAACAACACTCGATAGTCATCGCCCCCAGCGCCGGACATCATTCACAAGTCCTTCAGGAGGGAAGGAAATGTCGGGTCTGGCTCGGCGTTTCCTCCTCCCCTTTCGCCAACGCCTCTACCTTCGTCTCCATGGCGTTCACGATCATCAGTCCTGGTCAGCTGTGTAAGATGTAATCAGGAGTATGAGACTTGGAAGTTTTTTTTTTTTTTTTTTAAACTGGGTGTATGGAGTATTGGGAAGAGGGTAGGCCGAATTCAACTTATCTTCCGAGTACCTTGCGATATTATCATAACCTAATTAATGCTATTATTTCATTTATGTGCATATTTGTGTAGACGGTCTAAACTGTTACCATGTATCTTGAGCCGGTTTCATTTTACACTCAACAGGTGAATAGCTCTGTCCCACGAGTCAGCGTCACTCTTGGTCTACAGACATTTTCTACTTCTCTTGTAGAGAAGTTTGCAGCTGGGTTGTTGCGAGGTTATCTTTCAGAGTTGAACCTTTTTCCAGAAGTTTTTACACCAGCACGGCAATGGTCATCGAATGTGTATAGCTGGAGGAAGTTACGACACCATAACTTGGTTGTGACAAAAGTTTTTTTGTGATTCGAGTAGCAGTAGTGGATCCATAGATTTGTCAGCAACGTGAAATTTTGGGCCACTGGCGTAAAAACATTGAAACGCACCGCTGAACAGTCCTGTAGTTACAAATGTAACAAAGAGTGAAAAATGTGAAACACAAGGAATGGTAGAAGGTTCAGGTCCCATCCTTCCAGGCGAAATGTCAATTCTGACTCTTACAGAGGCACTATACTTGCTATCAGAAGTAAATTGGTTGTACATGGCTGACAGACGATCTGCAATATCAAGGCTGTGGAAAGTTTGTCATGGAGACAGCCTGTAGACCCAGTGCCGCTGTGCCTGGTGACCTCCATTAAAGCTTGCTCAGTGTGCCAGCTTGATTGGCTCCATGATGGCGACTCCATTGTATTGTCACCCATGTATTCTTCATGATGTACACATTTTCCCGGCACTTTCGTTGGATGCTTTCGGAACGAGAGGTTCTGTGAAATAGACTGCCACAAAGTTACTTTCGTGACTGGTTCCGATATTTGATGAATTCATTCATCATTGATCCGTCCGTCTCACTGTGTTTGTCGTTGATCCGACCACTCTGTATAGTCATTTTCTGGGATTGGCAACGGGCGTACGCCTGGTTCCTTTTTTTTTGTCTACGTGTAAAAGCGCATGGAATTGAAGAGTGACCAAGGTATCCCCGCGTAGCATGTGGAGTTCATTTGTCTTTTGGTGGGTGTGTATTGCAGTTTCAAGTCTCGTTTGGACGAGTTAGTCCCTCGCTCTCACAGATGAATGTGATTTTCAGTTTGTATTGTTTAATGGGTTTGTTGTGATGTTTACGTACTTGATATCAAACTTGATATAAAATTGTGATAGACGTGTTACTCAAGTGTTATTCAAATGGGTTCAGCTTCGGTAGTTGTAATGCTGTTTGTTTCTAGTTTTTTTTTTTTTTCGATTGAATGGCCGTGTAAACCACATCATAACTTCAGTATGCAACCAGGCAAAGTTTGTTTGATGAGTAGAGAATGTAAACTTGAATACAACTCAAAAAGCTCAGCACTTTGACTTGTGAAAAGATCTTTTACTCTGGAGCCTTTTTTTCCCCCGAAATTCAGAATTTTGTCATGAAAGGCGTTTTTTCTGCATTCGAATTCCCAAAACGCATACATATTTCAAACCTGCTAATGATGTTATTTCAGCTTCACAAGAAGTGAATACTTTTGGATTAGACACACATCAGTTAAACTTAGAAGGATTATTGTGTGTAGTTATCACGAAAGAAGACCCGTTCTGAACTGAGGCATACTGTAAACATGTACGTGCCTGTAAAGGACCCCGTTCTTTTGAATTCCTGAGGACCTTTTTTTTTTCAGTTTAGTACCTTGAGCAACTTTGGAGGGGTCTATAAATGCTGGTTGCATGTCCTGAAACGGCCAGGTTTTTGGAGCAGTATTATGTTCACCCCCTGAAGTATTGAGAGGCTTTGGATCCCCTTGTCAGGCCCTGTCAGCCTCTGACATGCCAGAAAGTATTATTGTGTGGACTGAGGCGGCATGTACAGGCTTGCAACACGAACACTGGCAGCGTCTTTCTCTAAGCTGGACAGTGTCGGGCACGTGCGGCTGCTGGCAAGTAACCGTGTTGTTTCAAATAGTCAACATTTTCTTCGTTTAGTTTCCACACATCCTTACTAGCTTCATGGCTTGTGTCACTGAGACGTTGTCGGGTTCATTTGTGCATTCCGTTCGGCCTTGTTCTGTCGGAGAAATTGGTTTCTTTTAATCTGTTCAAAACTCTGAAGCGAATTCACAGCTAACAGAATATCACTCGCAAATGCTTTTCGGACAAGCCGGTATCTGTTTTATGTATTAATGTGGGAGGTTTTTGCATTTTTTTTTTTAAAGTGAAAAAGTGATGTTTAGGTTTGGTATGTACGGTACGAGAGGCTTTAATTTGTGACCATACTTTAATAGTGGTTGCCAAACGTTTCTTGAATAAGACTTAATTTATTACGATGAAATTTCTTTGTATGGTATTTGTCCCTTGGTTATGATCGGTTTAGGAAATTAGGTGGAGACCTCGGATTTCCAGGACTCTAGCCCAGTTTACGCCCAAAATGAACTCGTGAATTGTAACTGTGATATGCATTTACTATTTAATCTTTACGTATATAGACTTGTTCTGCTATGCAATACGCGCTGTTCAATTTTCAACACTGCAAGCTTACTCGAGGATTTCTGTCCTTTTCTTAGCTATTGTTTGATCAAATTCATTAACCAGCCTGTGATATGCATATACAAGGTTTTCTTTTTTTCACGTTTATACTTGTATTTTGTGAATTGTACCATTGTGTACTCCCACCAAGTACTATTTTCCAGTTGTATCCGTCCACTGTACAATTAGGGCAATGTTACAATGAGCTATGAATTTAGCTCGACAGTGCGAGACCAGCAGGGACAATTTTGCCAAGAAGGTGGCAGACGTGACGCAAATTTGCCTCCGTCGTGCATTCAGATTGTATGCGTCTCCAATCAAACGTAATTCTGTGATGTATGAAGCAGGTATAATACTCCACGTATGTACGACAACAATATTCAAATGAATGGAATAACCAGTTTACCTGTTCTTTCTTTTTTTGATTCAATGCGTGCGTATGGTCTCGCCTATGATGTGTTTTAACACTTGTGGGGCATGCAACAGGGTACCACATTATGCACCAGTTATTTGTACGTATGCACGAAAGCAATAACGGATGTTGAAACGCACATCACAAGCTGTAAAAATTTAGCTTCAACATGCATCCCTTTCATCGTTTATTATACAGAGACCGCGTTGGTTTATCACAGAGTGCAAATGTACACATGGCTACAAAAACAATTCCAACATGCATACCCCATAAAACATTAAGAAAGATGTAGGCTCAACAGCAGTTTCTCTCGCCAATCTACGTTTCTGTTTTTTTTTTTTAACTGTACACAAAACAAAATGCATTTGCTGAAACATCAGATCATGCTGCAATAAATACAGTCGTACAAAAAGGAATACCGCAAGCATTGCACACCTGCATACACGCCACTTATTTCACTGGGCGAACACTCACTCACTCCAAAACTAAGCCACCTGTCTATTTGCACCTGTCTATTTGAACCCGCTTCAATCAAACGCTAACAGGACTTGGGGGGGGGGGGGGGGGGGGACAATGGTCATGAAAAGATAAGGTTAAAAAAAAAAGTGGGGGGGGGGGGGGGGGGGGAGGGAGAGGTTAGGAGAATCACTGAGAAGAAGAAAAGGAAAACAAAGCAATTTGTAAAACTGCCTTTGCGGAGGAAAAGAATACCTGCTCTCTTCAGAATGCAAAAACATCTGGGTAACAGCTGACACTGGCCAATTTTGTCTAATTATCTTCATCTATTTCCACAGCCACCATTGCCTCCCCGACGGAAAGAAAAGGAAAAGAATGGCTTACGAATAACCTCCCTTAACACAAGTCCACACCTACAATTGGCCATACCGCCTTTTCTTTGCAATGCGGATAAATTCTCCACAAAACACGCTCTCTCACTCAGACTCTCACATCCCCACACTTGGGACGGCTTGGGCTGCCGCGGGATGACCGCCTCTATTCTATGGTCTTGAGCAGTCTTTCTCATCTTGTCGCCAACCTGAATGCCATGCAACTTCCAGTCCAGGGCACCGAAGTCCGCGGTCTCTATCTTCTCCCTCTGGTACTCCGGCTTCTCCACGGTGTCTTCAGTGCTGCATCGTCAACACAAACATATCGCCATTACTCTTCTCTTGGTAGCAACATCTTTCTTCTTCTATGCAAAGATAACCCTGTCAAGACAGTGTTTGCAGCCACAGGAAGAACGAAAACCACAACAGGGCTGAAAGTAAGTTTATATGTACAAAGTTAAAAGGCCAAGATAAAGGAATCTAGACCTAGCCAAGAGTGAAATTTCCAGACTATTTTGAAACAAAAAGTGTAAGAACAAAGTGTACAACTAACCACGTCACGTTTGTATCGGATGAAGAGTATCGAGTACGTTTTTTTTCTTTTTTTTTTTAAAGCAGGTATAAAAATGTTGACGTCTTTGATCATACATATCTTAAAACTCAACAAATAGATGTTTAATGTTGTATATGACTATACAGCTTCCTGGCTTCTTCAATGTGTGATCCATGATATTCAAGTAAAAACAAACGTTCAAAACTACACAACCAAAGATCAAAACCTTTCCCAATCTTTCATGCACAGAAAGCAATCATCGCAGTGCTTTCAGTTTCACATTCTGATAAAATCTGGTCTTCCAGAAATAAATTTGACGGATGTTGAAAGCCAACATTTCACAGCCGCCCGATTTGTCTAAAGTTCAGACACACTGGGTCAAGCAAGCGCCCGCGCGCGCGCACACCCCCCCCCCCCCCCCCCCCCCCCCCCAACGACCTGTACTAGTCCAGTCACCTTTTAAAACCCATACATTTTGAGCACTTTGTTGGCCCTCCCTCTCACCTATCAGTTTCATTACAGGGGCATTCTATGACCTTGTAATCATACTCTTTCGACTCCACCGCCACACCCATCTCCGTGTCCCTTGCCCCCTCGGTTTCTCTCTCTGCTCCCCCCCTTTCTACTGTCAGTATACCTCTGTCTGTCTGCCTGCCCCCCCCCCCCCCACCCCCCCCGTTCTCTGCTGTCAGTATACCTCTCTGCTCCCCTTCTCTACTGTCAGTATACCTCTCTGCTCCCCCCCTTCTCTACTGTCAGTATACCTCTTTCTGCCCTGCCCCCCCCCCCCCCCCCCTTTCCCCCCCCCCTTCTCTACTGCCAGTATCGGTATACCTCTCTCTCCCTTCTCTACCCCCCCCTCTCTGCCCCCCCCCCTTCTTCTCTACTGTCAGTATACCTCTCTCTGCCCTGCCCCCCCCCCCCCCCCCCTGTCTGTATACCAGTACTACTCTCCTGCCCTTCCCCCCTCTGCCCTCTACTGTCAGTATACCTCTCTCTACTGTCCCCCCCCTCTCTGCCCCCCCTTCTCTACTGTCAGTATACCTCTCTCTGCCCCCCCCCCCCCCCCCTTCTCTACTGTCAGTATACCTCTCTCTGCCCCCCCCCCCCCCCCCCCTCCCCCTTCTCTACTGCCTGTATATCTCTCTCTGCCCCCCCCCCCTTTTCTCTACTGTCAGTATACCTCTCTCTCTGCGCTCTTCTCCACTGTCAGTATACCTCTCCCCCCCCCCCCCCCCCTTTTCTCTACTGTCTGTATATACCTCTCTCTACCCCCTCCCCTCCCTTCTCTACTGTCAGTATACCTCTCTCCCCCCTCCCCCGCTCCTTCTCTACTGTCAGTATACCTCTCTCTGCCCCCCCCCCCCCCCCCTCTACTGTCAGTATACCTCTCTCTCTACTCCCCCCCCCCCCCCCTCTCTACTCTCTCAGCCCCCCCCCCCCCCTCCCTACTCTCTCTACCCCCCCCCCCCCCCCCCTTCTCTACTGTCAGTATACCTCTCTCTCTACCCCCCCCCCCCCCATTCTCTACTGTCAGTATACCTCTCTCTGCCACCCCCCCCCCCCCCTCTGTCAGTATATACCTCTCTCTGCCCCCCCCCCCCCCCCTCCTCTACTGTCAGTATACCTCTCTCTGCCCCCCCCCCCCCCCCCCCCTCTTCAGTCTACTGTCAGTATACCTCTCTCTGCCCCCCCCCCCCTCCTCTACTGTCAGTATACCTCTCTCTCCCCCCCCCCCCCCCCCCCCTATTCCTCTACTGCCCCCCCCCCCCCCCCCCTCTCTCTCTACCTCTCCCCCCCCCCCCCCTCTGTCAGTATACCTCTCTCTGCCCCCCCCCCCCCCTCCTCTACTGTCAGTATACCCCTCTCTCCCCCCCCCCTCCTCTACTGTCAGTATACCTCTCTCTCTGCCCCCCCCCCCCCCTCTCTACTGTCAGTATACCTCTCTCTGGCCCCCCCCCCCCCCCCCCCCCCCTCTACTGTCAGTATACCTCTCTCTGCCCCCCCCCCCCCCCTCTCTACTGTCAGTATACCTCTCTGCCTCCCCCCCCCCCCCCCCCCTTCTCTACTGTCAGTATACTCTCTCTCTCCCCCCCCCCCCCCCCCCTTCTCTACTGTCAGTATACCTCTCTCTGCCCCCCCCCCCCCCCTTCTCTACTGTCAGTATACCTCTCTCTGCCCCCCCCCCCTCCTTCTCTACTGTCAGTATACCTCTCTCTCCCCCCCCCCCCCCCCCCCCCCCCCCCCCTCTCTCTACTGTCAGTATACCTCTCTCTGCCCCCCCCCCCCCCCCTCTCTCTGTCAGTATACCCCTCTGCCCCCCCCCCCCCCCTTCTCTACTGTCAGTATACCTCTCTCTGCCCCCCCCCCCCCCTCTCTACTGTCAGTATACCTCTCTCTCCCCCCCCCCCCCCCCTGTCCTACTGTCCCCTCTCCCCTCCCCCCCCCCCCTTCTCTACTGTCAGTATATCTCTCTCCCCCCCCCCCCCTTCTCTACTGTCAGTATCTCTCTCTCTCTCTCCCCCCCCCCCCCTCTCTCTACTGTCAGTATACCTCTCTCCCCCCCCCCCCCCCTTCTCTACTGTCAGTATACTCTAGTCCCCCCCCCCCCCCCCCCCTTCTCTACTGTCCCCCCCCTCCCCCCCTTCTCTACTGTCTACTGTCATATACCTCTCTCTCCCCCCTCCCCCCCCTCTCTACTGTCAGTATACCTCTCTAACCCCCCCCCCCCCCCTCTCTACTGTCAGTATACCTCTCTCTCTCTGCCCCCCCCCCCCCTCCTCTCTACTGTCAGTATATCTCTCTCCCCCCCCCCCCCCCCCTCTCTCTACTGTCAGTATACCTCTCTCCTCTCTGCCATCCCCCCTTCTCTACTGTCAGTATACCTCTCTCTGCTGCACCCCTTCTCCACTGTCAGTATACCTCTCGCTGCCTCTCCTCCCCCCCCCCCCCCCCCCCTCTCTCCCCCCCCCTCCCCCCTCTCAGTATACCTCTCTCTACCCCCCCCCCCCCTCCTCTCTACTGTCAGTATACCTCTCTCTCCCCCCCCCCCCCCCCCTACTGTCTTCTCTACTGTCTAGTATACCTCTCCTCCCCCCCCCCCCCCCCCCCCCTCTACTGTCAGTATATACCTCTCTCTGCCCCCCCCCCCCCCCCCCCTTCTCTACTGTCAGTATACCTCTCTCTCCCCCCCCCCCCCCCTCCTCTACTGTCAGTATACCTCTCTCTCTCCCCCCCCCCCCCCCCCCCCCCCCTGTCAGTATCCCTCTCTCTCCCCCCCCCCCCCCCCCTCCTCTACTGTCAGTATACCTCTCTCTGCCCCCCCCCCCCCCTCTCTAACTGTCAGTATACCTCTCTCCCCCCCCCTCTCTACCCCCCCCCCCCCCCCCCCCCTCTACTGTCAGTATACCTCTCTCTGCCCCCCCCCCTCCTCTACTGTCCAGTATACCTCTCTCCCCCTGCCCCCCCCCCTTCTCTACTGTCAGTATAACCTCTCTCCCCCCCCCCCCCCCCTCTACTGTCAGTATACCTCTCTCTGCCCTCCCCCCCCCCCCTTCTCTACTGTCAGTATAACCTACCTCTGCCCCCCCCCCCTCTCTACTGTCAGTATACCTCTCCTCTGCCCCCCCCCCCCCCTTCTCTACTGTCAGTATACTCTCTCCCCCCCCCCCCTCCTCTACTGTCAGTATACCCTCTCTGTCCCCCCCCCCCCCCCTCTACTGTCACCTCTCTCTCTGCCCCCCCCCCCCCCTTCTCTACTGTCAGTATACCTCTCTCTGCCCCCCCCCCCCCCCTCTACTGTCAGTATACCTCTCTCTGCCCCCCCCCCCCCCCTTCTCTACTGTCAGTATACCTCTCTCCCCCCCCTCTACTGTCAGTATACCTCTCCCCCCCCCCCCCCCCCCCTCTACTGTCAGTATACTCTCTCTGCCCCCCCCCTCTCTACTGTCAGTATACCTCCCCCCCCCCCCACCTCTACTGTCAGTATACCTCTCTCCCCCCCCCCCCCCTTCTCTACTGTCAGTATACCTCTCTCCCCCCCCCCCCCCCCCCCTCCTCCTACTGTCAGTATACCTCTCTCTGCCCCCCCCCCTTCTCTACTGTCAGTATACCTCTCTCTACCTCTCTCCCCCCCCCCCCCCCCCTCTCTACTGTCAGTATACCTCTCCCCCCCCCCCCCCCCCTCCTCTACTGTCAGTATCTCTCTCTCCCCTGCCCCCCCCCCCTTCCTCTACTGTCAGTATACCTCTCTCCTCCCCCCCCCCCCCACTTCTCTACTGTCTGTCAGTATACCTCTCTCTCTGCCCCCCCCCCCCCCCTTCTCTACTGTCAGTATACCTCTCTCTGCCCCCCCCCCCCCCCTCCTCTACTGTCAGTATACCTCTCTCTCTCTGCCCCCCCCCCCCCCTTCTCTACTGTCAGTATACCTCTCTCCCCCCCCCCCCCCCCCCCCCCCCCCCTCTACTGTCAGTATACCTCTCTCTGCCCCCCCCCCCCCCCCCCCTCTCTACTGTCAGTATACTCTCTCTCTCCCCCCCCCCCCCCCCTACTGTCAGTCTACTCTCTCCCCCCCCCTTTCGCTCTACTGTCTAGTATACCTCTCTCCCCCCCCCCCCTCCTCTACTGTCAGTATACTCTCTCTGCCCCCCCCTCTCTCCTCTCCTGTCCCCCCCCCCCCCCCCCCCTCTCTACTACTGTCATATACTCTCTCCCCCCCACCCCCCCCCCTCTCTACTGTCAGTATACCTCTCTCTGCCCCCCCCCTCCCCCCCTTCTCTACTGTCAGTATACCTCTCTCTGCTGCCCCCCCCCCCCCCCCTTCTCTACTGTCAGTATCTCTCTCCCCCCCCCCCCCTCCTACCTCTCCTCTTCCCCCCCCCCCCCCCTACTACTGTCTATACCTCTCTCTACCCCCCCCCCCCCCCTCTCTCTACTGTCTGCCCCCTCTCCCCCCCCCCCTCTACTGTCAGTATATACCTCTCTCCCCCCCCCCCCCCCCCTACCTCCCCCCCCCCCCCTCTCTCTACTGTCAGTATAACTCTCTCCCCCCCCCCCCCCCCTCTTCTCTACTGTCAGTATATCTCTCCTCTCCCCCCCCCCCCCCCCCCCCCCCCCTACTGTCAGTATACCTCTCTCTCCCCCCCCCCCCCCCCTTCTCTACTGTCAGTATACCTCTCTCTCTGTCCCTCCTTCTCTACTCTCCCCCCTCTCTCTGTCCCCCCCCTTCTCTACTGTCAGTATACCTCTCTCTCCCCCCCCCTACTGTCAGTATACCTCCCCCCCCCCCTCTACTGTCAGTATACCTCTCTCTCCCACCCCCCCCCCCTCCTCTCTACTGTCAGTATATCTCTCTCTCCCCCCCCCCCCCCCTGTCAGTATACCTCTCTACCCCCCCCCCCCCTCCTCTCTCATCTTCCTCCCCTCCCCCCCCCCCCCTCTCTACTGTCAGTATATACTCTCTCTCCCCCCCCCCCCCCCTCTACTGTCAGTATACCTCTCTCCCCCCCCCCCCCCTTCTCTACTCCCCTCTCTCCCCCCCCCCCCTCTCCTCTACTGTCAGTATACCTCTCTCCCCCCCCCCCCCCCCCCTCTCTACTGTCAGTATAACTCTCTCTCCCCCCCCCCCCCCCCCCCTCTACTGTCAGTATATACCTCTCTCCCCCCCCCCCCCCCCCTCTACTGTCACTAACCTCTCAGTATACCTCTCTCTGCCCCCTCCCCCCCCCCCCCTCCTCTACTACTGTCAGTATACCTCTCCCCCCCCCCCCCCTTCTCTACTGTCAGTATACCTCTCCCCCCCCCCCCCCCCCCTTCTCTACTGTCTGTACCTCTCTACTACCTCTCTCCTCTCCCCCCCCCCCCCCCCCTTCTCTACTGTCAGTATACCTCTCCCCCCCCCCCCCCCCCCTCTACTGTCAGTATACCTCTCTCCCCCCCCCCCCCCCCTCCTCTACTGTCATATACCTCTCTCTCTCCCCCCCCCCCCTCTCTACTGTCAGTATACCTCTCTCTCCCCCCCCCCCCCCCCCCCCTCTACTGTCAGTATACCTCTCTCTCCCCCCCCCCCCCCCCCTCTACTGTCAGTATACCTCTCTGTCCCCCCCCCCCTCTCTACTGTCAGTATACCCCCCCCCCCCCCCCCCTCCTCTACTGTCAGTATACCTCTCTCTGCCCCCCCCCCCCCCTCCTCTACTGTCAGTATACCTCTCTCTCTGCCCCCCCCCCCCCCCCCTCTCTACTGTCAGTATACCTCTCTCTGCCCCCCCCCCCCCTCTACTGTCAGTATACCTCTCTCCCCCCCCCCCCCCCCTACTCTCTCTCCTCTCCCCTCCCCCCCCTCTACTGTCAGTATACTCTCTCTCCCCCCCCCCCCCCCCTCCTCTACTGTCAGTATACCTCTCTCTGCCCCCCCCCCCCCCCCTTCTCTACTGTCAGTATACCTCTCTCTGCCCCCCCCCCCCCCTTCTCTACTGTCAGTATACTCTCTCCCCCCCCCCCCCCCCCCTTCTCTACTGTCAGTATACCTCTCTCTCCCCCCCCCCTTCTCTACTGTCAGTATACCTCCTCTCCCCCCCCCCCCCCTTCTCTACTGTCAGTATACCCTCTCTCTGCCCCCCCCCCTTCTTCTCTACTGTCAGTATACCTCTCTCCCCCCCCCCCCCCCCTCTACTGTCAGTATACCTCTCTCTGCCCCCCCCCCCCCTCTACTGTCAGTATACCCCTCCTCCCCCCCCCCCCCTTCTCTACTGTCAGTATACCCTCTCTCTGCCCCCTCCCCCCTCCTCTACTGTCAGTATACCTCTCTCCCCCCCCCCCTTCTCTACTGTCAGTATAACCCTCTCTCTGCCCCCCCCCCCCCCTCCTCTACTGTCAGTATACCTCTCTCTCTCCCCCCCCCCTTCTCTACTGTCAGTATACTCTCTCTCTCTGCCCCCCCCCCCTCTCTACTGTCAGTATACCTCTCTCCTGCCCCCCCCCCCCCTTCTCTACTGTCAGTATACCTCTCTCTCCTCCTGCCCCTCTCCCTCCCCCCCCCCTTCTCTACTGTCCCCCCCCCCCTCTCCCCCTCTCCCCCCTCCCCCCCCCCCTCTCTCTACTGTCCCCCCCCCTCTCTCTACCTCTCCCCCCCCCCCCCCCCCCTCTACTGTCAGTATTACTGTACCTCTCTCTGCCCCCCCCCCCCTTCTCTACTGTCAGTATACCCTCTCTCACTCCTCCCCCCCCCCCCCCCCCCCCCCAGTACCCTTCTCTACTGTCTCTCCCTCCTCCCCCCCCCCCCCCTTCTCTCTGCCCCCTCCTACTCTCTCTACTGTCCCCTCCCCCCCCCCCCCCTTCTCTACTGTCAGTATACCTCTCTCCCCCTGCCCCCCCCCCCCTCCCTCTCAGTATACCTCTCTCTGCTCCCCCCCCCCCCCCCCCTCTACTGTCAGTATACCTCTCTCTCCCCCCCCCCCCTCCTGTCTCCCCTCTCTCCCCTCCCCCCTCCTCTATCTCCCCCCCCCCCCCCTCTACTGTCAGTATAACCTCTCTCTATGCCCCCCCCACCCCCCCCCCCTCTCTACTGTCAGTATACCTCTCTCTGCCCCCCCCCCTTCTCTACTGTCAGTATAACCTCTCTGCCCCCCCCCCCCCCCCTCTACTGTCAGTATACCTCTCTCTGCCCCCCCCCCCCCCTTCTCTACTGTCAGTATACCTCTCTCTGCCCCCCCCCCCTCTCTACTGTCAGTATACCTCTCTCCTCCCCCCCCCCCCCCCCCCCCCCCCCCCCCCCCCCCCCCCCCCCCTCTACTGTCAGTATACACCCCCACCCTCTCTACTGTCAGTATACCCCTCTCCCCCCCCCCCCCTCTCTACTGTCAGTATAGCTCTCTCTCCCCCCCCCCCCCCCTTCTCTACTGTCAGTATACCCTCTCTCTCTGCCCCCCCCCCCCTTCTCTACTGTCAGTATACCTCCTCCTCTCTGCCCCCCCCCCCCTCCTCTACTGTCAGTAATACCCTCTCTCTGCCCCCCCCCCCCCTCTACTGTCAGTATACCTCTCTCTCTGCCCCCCCCCCCTCCTCTACTGTCAGTATACCTCTCTCCCCCTCCCCCCCCCCCCCCCTCTACTGTCAGTATACCTCTCGCTCTGCCCTCTCCCCCCCCTCGGCTACTGTCAGTATACCTCTCTCTGCCCCTCCCCCCCCTCTACTGTCTTATACCCCCCCCCTCTGCCCCTGCCCCCCCCCTCCTCTACTCGTCTCTATCTCCCCTCACTCCGCCCCCCCCCCCTCTACTGTCAGTATATACCTCTCCCCCCTCCCCCCCCCCCCTTCTCTACTGTCAGTATACCTCTCTCTGCCCCTCCCCCCCCCCCTCTACTGTCAGTATACCTCTCTCCTCTCTGCCCCCCCCCCCCCTCTCTACTGTCAGTATACCTCTCTCTCCCCCCCCCCCCCCCCCCTTCTCTACTGTCAGTATACCTCTACTGCCCCCCCACCCCCTCCCTCTACTGTCAGTATACCTCTCTCTCCCCCCCCCCCCCCTCTCTACTGTCAGTATACCTACCTGGGCCTCTCTCCCCCCCCCTACCCTCTCTACTGTCACCTAATACCTCTCTCCCCCCCCCCCCCTCCTCTACTGTCAGTATACCTCTCTCGCCTTCCCCCCCCCCCCCGTTTCCTCTACTGTCAGTATACCTACCTCTCTTGCCCCCCCCCCCCCCCTGTCAGTATACCTCTCCCTGCCCCCCCCCCCCCTCTCTACTGCAGTATACCTCTCTCTCTCCCCCCCCCCCCCTTCTCTGTCAGTATACCTCTCTCCCGCCCCCCCCCCCCCCCCTTCTCTCTACTGTCAGTATACCTCTCTCTCCCCCCCCCCCCCCTGTCTTCTCTACTGTCAGCCCCCCTCCCCTGCCCCCCCACCCCCTCTACTGTCAGTATACCTCTCCCCCCCCCCCCCCCTCTCTACTGTCAGTATACCTCTCTCTGCCCCCCACCCCCTCCCTCTACTGTCAGTATACCTCCTCTCCCCCCCCCCCCCCCTCCTCTACTGTCATATATACTCTCTCTCCCCCCCCCCCCCCTCTACTGTCAGTATACCTCCTCTGCCCCCCCCCCCCCTCTACTGTCAGTATACCTCTCTCTGGCTGGCCCCCCCCCCTCCTCTACTGTCAGTATCTCTCTCTCTCCCCCCCCCCTCCTCTCTACTGTCAGTATACCTCTCCCCCCCCCCCCCCCCCCCCCCTCTCTCTCTACTGTCAGTATACCTCTCTCCTCTCCCCCCCCACCCCTCCTCTACTGTCAGTATACCTCTCTCTGCCCCCCCCCCCCTCTACTGTCAGTATACCTCTCGCCCCCTCTCACCCCCTCTCCTTCTCTACTCAGTATACCTCCCTCTCCCCCCCCCCCCCCCCCCCTCTACTGTCAGTATACCTCTCTCTCTGCCCCCAACCTTCTCTACTGTCAGTATACCTCTCTCTGCCCCCCCCCCCCCTCTAAAACTGTCAGTATACCTCTCTCTCTCCCCCCCCCCCTCCCTACTGTCAGTCTACCTCTCCCCCCCCCCCCCCCCTTCTCTACTGTCAGTATACCTCTCTCTGGCCCCCCCCCCCCTCTTGAACTGTCCGTCTGCCTCTCTCTTCTGCCCCCCCCTCCTCTACTGTCAGTATAACCTCTCTCTGCCCCCCCCCCACCCCACCCCCCCTACTCTCAGTCCTCTCTCTGCCATTATCCCCTCTCTCTGTAGACCCCCCCCCCCCCCCCTCTACTGTCAGTATACTCTCTCTCCCCCCCCCCCCCCCCCCCCTTCTCTACTGCCCCAGTATACCTCTCTCTGTATCCCCCCCCCCCCCCCCCCTTCTCTACTGTCATATACCTCTGACTCTGCCTCTGCTGTCTGTGCTATCTATACCTCCTCTGGCCCCCCCCCCCCCCCCTTCCTCTGTCAGTATACCTCTCCTCTCTGCCCCCCCCCCCCCCCCCTACTGTCAGTATACCTCTCTCTGCCTGCCCCCTGATCTTCCACCCCCCCCCTCTACTGTCAGTATACCTCTCTCTGCCCCCCCCCCCCCCTCCTCTACTGTCAGTATACCCTCTCTCTCTGCCCCCCCCCCCCCCCTCTACTGTCAGTATATCCTCTCCCCCCCCCCCCCCTCCTCTACTGTCAGTATCAACTCTCTCTGCCCCCCCCCTCCCCCCCCCCCCCCCCTGTCTCTACTGTCATATACCTCTCTCTCCTGCCCCCCCCCCCCCCCTCTACTGTCGTATACCTCTCTCTGCTCCCCCCCCCCCCCCCCTCTACTATCAGTATACCTCTCTCTCTCTGCCCCCCCCCCCCTTCTCTACTGTCAGTATAAACCTCTCTCTGGCCCCCCCCCCCCCCCCTTCTCTACTGTATACCTCTCGCGCCTCAAACTGCCCCTCCCCCCCCCTTCTCTACTGTCAGTATACCTCTCTCTGCCCCCCCCCCCCCCCCCCTTCTCTACTGTCAGTATACCTCTCTCCTCCCCCCCTCCTCCCCCCTCTCTACTGTCAGTATACCTCTCTCCCCCCCCCCCCCCCCCTCTCTACTGTCAGTATACCTCTCTCTCAGTACCCCCCCCCCCCCCCCCTTCTCTCTACTGTCAGTATACCTCTCTCTCACCCCCCCCCCCCCCCCCTTCTCTACTGTCAGTATACCCTCTCTCTCGTGCCCCCCCCCCCCCCCCCCTTCTCTACTGTCAGTATACCTCTCTCCTCTCGGTTATACCTCCTCTGCCCCCCCCCCCCTCTACTGTCAGTATACCTCTCTCTGCCCCCCCCCCCCCTCCTCTACTGTCATACTTCTATACTCTCTCTCCCCCCCCCCACCCCCTACTGTCAGTATCTCTACTGTCCCCTATAACCTCCTCCTGCCCTCCCCCCCCTTTCTCTACTGTCCATACCTCTCCTCTCTCCCCCCCCCCTTCCTCTACTGTCAGTATACCTCTCCTCCCACCCCCCCTCTACCCCCCCCCCCCCCCCCCTCTCTACTGTCAGTATACCTCTCTCTGCCCCCCACCCCCCCCCCTTCTCTACTGTATATACCTCTCTCTGTCCCCCCCCCCCCCCCCCCCTCTACTGTCAGTATACCTTCTCTCTGCTGCCCCCCCCCCCCCCCTCTACTGTTAGTATACCTCTCTCCCCCCCCCCCCCCCCTCTCTAACTGTCATGATCTCTCTACCCCTGCCCTCCCCTGCCCCCCCCCCCCCTTCTCTACTGTCAGTATACCTCTCTCTCCCCCCCCCCCTTCTCTACTGTCAGCATACCTCTCTCTGCCTCCCCCCCCCCCCCCCACCCCCTGTCAGTATACCTCTCCCCCCCCCCCCCCCCCCCCCCCCCCTCTACTGTCCATATACCTCTCTTTCTCTGCCCCCCCCCCCCCCCTCTCTACTGTCAGTAACCTCTCTCTGCCCCCCCCCCCCCCCCCCCCCTTCTCTCTGTCTATACCTCCCCTCTGCTCCCCCCCCCCCCCCCCTCCCTCTGTCAGTCTACCCTCTCCTCTCTCCCCCCCCCCCCCCCCTCCTCTCTACTGTCAGTATATCCCTCTCCCCCCCCCCCCCTCCCTTTTTCTCTACTGGCCCCCCTCTCTCTCCCCCCCCCCCTACCCCTCTACTGTCAGTATACCTCTCTCTGCTCCCCCCCCTCTTCTCCACTGTCAGTATACCTCTCGCTGCCGCCCCCCCCCCCCCCCCTTCTACTGTCAGTATACCTCTCTCTATCCCCCCCCCCCCCCTTCTCTACTGTCAGTATATCCTCTGCCCCCCCCCCCCCCCCTCTCCCCCCCTCCTCTCTACTGTCAGTATACCTCTCTCTCCCCCCCCCCCCCCCCTCTAACTGTCAGTATACCTCTCTCTAACTCCCCCCCCCCCTCTTCTGTACTATCAGTATACCTCCCTCCCCCCCCCCCCCCTCCTCTACTGTCCAGTATACCTCCTCTCAGTATACCTCTCTCTGCCCCCCCCCCCCCCCCCCCTTGTCCTCTACTGTCTGTATACCTCCTCCCCCCCCCCCCCCTTCTCTACTGTCAGTATACCTCTCTCTGCTGCCCCCCCCCACCCCCCCCCCCCCTCTCGCTCAGTATACCCCTCCCCCCCCCCCCTCCTCTACTGTCAGTATACCTCTCTCTGGCCCCCCCCCCCCCTCTACTGTCAGTATACCCTCTCTCCCCCCCCCCCCTCCTCCTCTACTGTCAGTATAACCTCTCTCTGGCCCCCCCCCCCCCCCCCTCTACTGTCAGTATACCTCTCTGCCCCCCCCCCCCTCTCTACTGTCAGTATACCTCTCTCTCTGCTCTGCCCCCCCCCCCCCTCCTCTACTGTCCTATACCTCCTCTATCCCCCCCCCCCCCCCCCCCGCCCTCTCTACTGTCAGTATACCTCTCTCCCCCCCCCCCACCCCCCTTCTCTACTGTCAGTATAACTCTCTCTCTCCCCCCCCCCCCCCCCTCTACTGTCAGTATACCTCCTCTCTCTCCCCCCCCCCCCCCCCCCTCTCTACTGTCAGTATACCTCTCTCTGCCCCCCCCCCCCCCTCCCTACTCTCGTACTCCCTGTCTCTCCTCTCCCCCCCCCCCCCCCCCCTGCCTCTACTGTCAGTATACCTCTCTCCCCCCCCCCCCCCCTTCTCTACTGTCAGTATACCTACCTCTCCCCCCCCCCCCCTTCTCTACTGTCAGTATACCTCTCTCTGCCCCCCCCCCCCCCCTACTGTCAGTATACCTCTCCCCCCCCCCCCCCCCCCTCCCTCTACTGTCAGTATACCTCCTCTCTCTCCTGCCCCCCCCCCCTTCTCTACTGTCAGTATATACCTCTCCCCCCCCCCCTCTCTACTGTCAGTATACCTCTCTCTGTCCCTCCCCCCCCCCTACCTCTCTGTCAGTATACCCCCCCCCCCCCCCCTTCTCTACTGTACCTCTCTATGCCCTCTCTCCCCCCCCCCCCCCTACTGTCAGTATACCTCTCTCTCCCCCCCCCCCCCCCCTCACCTCTCCTCTCTCTCTCTGCCCCCCCCCCCCTTCTCTACTGTCAGTATAACCTCTCTCTCCCCCCCCCCCCCCCTTCTCTACTGTCAGTATACCTCTCTCTGCCCCCCCCCCCCTCTCTCTACTGTCAGTATACCTCTCCCTCCCCCCCCCCCCCCCCCCCCCTTCTCTACTGTCAGTATACCTCTCTCTGCCCCTCCCCCCTCTCTCTACCACCAGTATACCTCTCTCTACCCCCTCCCCCCCCGCTCTACTGTCAGTATACCTCTCCCCCCCCCCCCCCCTTCTCTACTGTCAGTATACCCTCTCTCTCCCCCCCCCCCCCCCCCTCTCTACTGTCAGTATACCTCTCTCTCCCCCCCCCCCCCCCTTCTCTACTGTCAGTATACCTCTCTCTGCCCCCCCCCCCCTCCTCGCCCTACTGTCAGCCCCTCCCCCCCCCCCCCCCCTCTCTCTACTCTGTATACCTCTCTCTCCTCCCCCCCCCCCCACCTCTTCTCTACTGTCAGCTGCCCCTCCTCTCTGCCCCCCCCCCCCCCCCTCCTTCTCTACTGTCAGTATCCTTTCTCTCTCTCCCCCCCCCCCCCCCTCCTCCTCTACTGTCAGTATACCTCTCTCTACCTCCCCCCCCCCCCCCTTCTGTACTGTCAGTATACCTCTCTCTCCCCCCCCCCCCCCCCTGTCCCCTCTCTCCCTGTCCCCCCCCTCTCTCTACCCTCCCCCCCCCCCCCCCTCTCTGTAGTATCAGTATACCTCTCCTCTGCCCCCCCCCCCCCCCCCTCTACTGTCAGTATACCTCTCTCTCCCCCCCCCCCCCCCCTTCTCTACTGTCAGTATACCTCTCTCTGCCCTCCCCCCCTTCTCTACCTATACCTCTCTCCCCCCCCCTCCCCCTGTCAGTATACCTCTACCTCTCTCTATACCTCTCTCCTCCCCCCCCCCCTCCTCTACTGTCAGTATACCCTCTCTCCCCCCCCCCCCTTCTCTACTGTCAGTATACCTCTCTCTGCCCCCCCCCCCTCCCCCCTCCTCTCTACATATAGTCTACCTCTCTCTCCCCCCCCCCCCCCTTCTCTACTGTCAGTATACCTCTCTCTCCCCCCCCCCCCCCCTCCTGTCCCCCCTCTCTCCCCCCCCCCCCCCCCTTCTCTACTGTCTCTACCTCTCCCCCCCCCCCCCCCCCCTCTACTGTCAGTATACCTCTCTCTCTCCCCCCCCCCCCCCTCTACTGTACTGTCAGTATCCTCTCTCTCCCCCCCCCCCCCCTTCTCTACTGTCAGTATACCTCTCTCTGCCCCCCCCCCCCTTCTCTCTACTGTCAGTATACCTCTCTGCCTCCCCCCCCCCCCTTCTACTGTCAGTATACCTCTCTCTGCCCCCCCCCCCCCCCCCTACTGTCCCCTCTACTCCCCCCCCCCCCCCCCCCCCTGTCTATACTCTCTCTGCCCCCCCCCCCCCTTCTCTACTGTCAGTATACCTCCCTCTGCCCCCCCCCCCTTCTCTACTGTCAGTATACCTCTCTCTGCCCCCCCCCCCTCTCTCTCTTGTCTATACTCTCTCTACCCCCCCCCCCCCCCCCTTCTCTACTGTCAGTACTACTCTCTCTCTCCCCCCCCCCCCCCCCCCCTTCTCTACTGTCAGTATACCTCTCTCTCCCCCCCCCCCCTTCTCTACTGTCAGTATACCTCTCTCCCCCCCCCCCCCCCCTTCTACTGTCAGTATACCTCTCTCCCCCCCCCCCCCCCCTTCTCTACTGTCAGTATACCTCTCTCCCCCCCCCCCCCTCCTCTACTGTCAGTATACCTCTCTCCCCCCCCCCCCCCCTCTACTGTCAGTATACCTCTCTACCCCCCCCCCCCCCTCTACTCTCTGTCCCTCCCCCCCCCCCCTCCTCTACTGTCAGTATACCTCTCTACCTCCCCCCCCCCCCCCTCTTCTCTACTGTCAGTATACCTCTCTCCCCCCCCCCCCCCTCCTCTACTGTCAGTATATACTCTCTCTGCCCCCCCCCCCCCCTTCTCTACTGTCAGTATACCTCTCTCCCCCCCCCCACCCCCTCTCTACTGTCAGTATATCTCTCTCCCCCCCCCCCCCCCCCTTCTCTACTGTCAGTATACCTCTCCCCCCCCCCCCCCCCCCTCTACTGTCAGTATACCTCTCTCTGCCCCCCCCCCCCCCCTCCTCTACTGTCAGTATACCTCTCTCTCTGCCCCCCCCCCCCCCCCTCCTCTACTGTCAGTATAACCTCTCTCCCCCCCCCCCCCCCTCTACTGTCAGTATACCTCTCTGCCCCCCCCCCCCTCCTCTACTGTCAGTATACCTCTCTCTGCCCCCCCCCCCTTCCTCTACTGTCAGTATACCTCTCTCTCCCCCCCACCCCTCCTCTACTGTCCAGTATACCTCTCTCCCCCCCCCCCCCCCCCCTCCTCTACTGTCAGTATACTCTCTCTATACCTCTCCCCCCCCCCCCCCCCTCCTCTACTGTCAGTATACCTCTCTCTGCCCCCCCCCCCCCTCCTCTACTGTCAGTATACCTCTCTCTCCCCCCCCCCCCCCTTCTCTACTGTCAGTATACCTCTCTCCCCTCCCCCCCCCCCCCCTCCTCTACTGTCAGTATACCTCCTCTCTCTCCCCCCCCCCCCCTTCTCTACTGTCAGTATATCTCTCTCCCCCCCCCCCCCCCCCTTCTCTACTGTCAGTATACCTCTCCCTCTGCCCCCCCCCCCCCCTCCTCTACTGTCAGTATACCTCTCTCTGCCCCCCCCCCCCCCCCCCTCCTCTACTGTCAGTATACCCTCTCTCCCCCCCCCCCCCCCCCCCCCCTCTACTGTCAGTATAACCTCTCTCTCCCCCCCCCCCCCCCTTCTCTACTGTCAGTATATACCTCTGCCCCCCCCCCCCCCCCCACCTCTCTACTGTCAGTATACCTCTCTCTGCCCCCCCCCCCCCCTCCTACTGTCCCCCCTCTCTCTGCCCCCCCCTCCCCCCAGTATACCTCTCTACTGCCCCCCACCCCCTACCTGTCTCTACCTCTCCCCCCCCCCCCCCCTTCTCTACTGTCAGTATACCTCTCTCTCTGCCCCCCCCCCCCCCCCTACTCTACTTCCATATACCTCTCTCTGCCCCCCCCCCCCCTCTACTGTCAGTATATCTCCTCTCTCCCCCCCCCCCCCCCCCTTCCTCTACTGTCAGTATACCTCTCTCTGCCCCCTGCCCCCCCCACCCCCCCCTCTACTGTCAGTATACCTCTCTCTCTGCCCCCCCCCCCCCCTCCTCTACTGTCAGTATACCTCTCTCTCTCTCCCCCCCCCCCCCTCTACTCTACTGTCAGTATACCTCTCTCTGCCCCCCCCCCCCCCCCCTCTACTGTCAGTATATACTCTCTCTCCCCCCCCCCCCTCTCTACTGTCAGTATACCTCTCTCCCCCCCCCCCCCTTCTCTACTGTCAGTATACCTCTCCCTGCCCCCCCCCCCCCCCTCTCTACTGTCAGTATACCTCTCTCCCCCCCCCCCCCCCTCCTCTACTGTCAGTATACCTCTCTCTCCCCCCCCCCCCCCCTCCTTCTCTACTGTCAGTATACCTCTCCCCTTCTCACTGTCACCCCCCCCCCCCCCCCCCCTCTACTGTCATATACCTCTCCCCCCCCCCCCCCCCCTCTACTGTCAGTCTACTCTCTATTCTCTGTCAGTATACCTCTCCCCCCCCCCCCCCTACCCTCTCTATACCCTCTCTACCCCCCCCCCCCCCCCTCTCTACTGTCAGTATACCTCTCTCTCCCCCCCCCCCCCCCCCCCTCCTCTACTGTCAGTATACCTCTCTCTGCCCCTCCCCCCCCTCCTCTACTGTCAGTATACCTCTCCCTGCCCCCCCCCCCTTTCTCTACTCTCTCCCCCCCCCCTCTCCCTCTGCCCCTCCCCCCCCCTCCTCTCTACTGTCAGTATACCTCCTCTCTCCCCCCCCCCCCCTTCTCTACTGTCAGTATACTCTCTCCCCCCCCCCTCCTCTACTGTCAGTATACCTCTCTCTCTCTCCCCCCCCCCCCTTCTCTACTGTCAGTATACCTCTCTCTCCCCTCCCCCCCCTTCTCTACTGTCAGTATACCTCTCTCCCCCCCCCCCCTCTCTACTGTCAGTATACCTCTCTCCCCCCCCCCCCCCCCCCCTACTGTCAGTATACCTCTCTCTGGCCCCCCCCCCCCCCCCCCCCCTACTGTCAGTATACCTCTCTCTGCCCCTCCCCCCTCCTCCTCTGTCTGTCATATACTCTCTCTCTCTCCCCCCCCCCCCCCCCCCCTCTCTACTGTCAGTATACCTCTCTCTCCCCCCCCCCCCCCTCCTCTACTGTCAGTATACCTCTCTCTGCCCCCCCCCCCCCCCCCTCTACTGTCAGTATACCTCTCTCTCTGCCCCCCACCCCCCTCTCTCTACTGTCAGTATACCTCTCTCTCTACTGTCCCCTCTCCCCCCCTCACCCCCCCCCTCTACTGTCAGTATACCTCCTCTCTCCCCCCCCCCCCCCCTTCTCTACTGTCAGTATACCTCTCTCTGCCCCCCCCCCACCCCCTCTACTGTCAGTATACCTCTCTCTCCCCCCCCCCCCCCCCTCTACTGTCAGTATACCTCTCTCTCCCCCCCCCCCCCCCTCCACTGTCAGTATACTCTCTCTGCCCCCCCCCCCCCCTCTCTACTGTCAGTCCCCCTCTCTCCCCCCCCCCCCCCCCCTTCTCTACTGTCAGTATACCCTCTCTCTCTGCCCCCCCCCCCCCCCTCTACTGTCAGTATACCTCTCTCTCCCCCCCCCCCTTCTCTACTGTCAGTATACCTCCCCCCCCCCCCCCCCCCCCTCTACTGTCAGTATACCTCTCTCTGCCCCCCCCCCCCCCCCTCTACTGTCAGTATACCTCTCTCTGCCCCCCCACCCCCTCTACTGTCTGTCAGTATACCTCTCTCTCCCCCCCCCCCCCCCCCCCTTCTCTACTGTCAGTATACCTCTCTCTCTCTCCCCCCCCCCCCCTTCTCTACTGTCAGTATACTCTCTCTCTGCCCCCCCCCCCCTTCTCTACTGTCAGTACCTCTCTCTCTCTCCCCCCCCCCCCCCTCTACTGTCAGTATACCTCCTCTCTCCCCCCCCCCCCCACCCTCTACTACTGTCAGTATACCTCTCTCTCCCCCCCCCCCCCCCCCCTCTACTGTCAGTATACCTCTCTCTGCTCCCCCCCCCCCCCTACTGTCTACTGTCAGTATACCTCTCTCTCCCCCCCCCCCCCACCCCCTCTACTGTCAGTATACCTCTCTCTCCCCTCCCCCCCCCCCCCTCTACTGTCAGTATACTCTCTCTCCCCCCCCCCCCCCTCTACTGTGTCAGTATACCTCTCTCTCCCCCCCCCCCCACACTGTCAGTATACCTCTCTCTCCCCCTCCCCCACACTGTCCCTCTCTCCCCCCCCCCCCCCCCCCCCCCCCCCCCCCCCTTCTCTACTGTCAGTATACCTCTCTCTGCTCTGCTCCGCCCCCCCGCCCCCCGCTCCCCCCCCCCCCTTTCTCTACTGTCAGTATACCTCTCTCTGCTCCGCCCTTCTCTACTGTCAGTATACCTCTCTCTGCTCCGCCATTCTCTACTGTCAGTATACCTCTCTCTCTCTTAATCTGCAGCAGTACATTCGTCTTCATGTCGCTGCTGCAGCATCACTTCTCTTTCTCATGCTGATGAGGGCACCTGATGTGGTATGTTCATGCCCTTCCCGTCTCCTCCTCCCACAAAGTCATGGGAAGACAAAAAAAAAGGGGGGGTGGGAGAGGTGGGGAGGGAAAGTGCAACTTTTTTGTACACTACTGGAAAGGTTTAATATTCCATGAAAGTATATGCGTTCGTACAGTTATCAATTATTCGTAAACGGTAACTTGGTCTATCTTCAGTGGAGACAATCCGTCATGATCCTGATGAACGGGGGTGGGACGGATCTGGATCAAACGTCAAGTTCCTTCTTGAGCTCCATTCCCTCTCTTCACCCAAGTTTGGTTGACATGGGTTAAGTATGGAATTAACAATGAATGACTCGTAGACTCGCCATTTGACCAAGATCGGCACGTGATCTTACCGGGTCTCCCTTGGGTTATATCCCTTCTTTCTGCCAAACTTAAGATGGGATCAGTGGCTTTGTGTGTGGTCTTGCCAACAGACAGAAGTGAACCAATCCATCCTGCCAACCTTAAGATGGGATCAGTGGCTTTGTTGTGGTCTCGCCAACAGACAGAAGTGAACCAATCCATCCTGCCAACCCACCTAGGCCTTGGATGAAAATGTAATCTACCTGGCGGAGGTAATAACCCGGATTCCCAACACTACTCACGTGTAGCAAGGGTACAGTATTCTTTCCGTGATGGCAGCGGCTCCAGAGAAGAGCTTGAAGTCGATGACGGTGTCCTCTTTGATGTCCAGCAGGTCGCAGAGGTCAGTGAAGGTGTTTTCCTTCAGCTGCTGGACCAGCGTCTCCTTGAGACACGTTTCCAGACCCTGCCACACCACACGGCCAAATCACATTACAAAGCCTTCACCTCACGCTGCTTCACAACTGGCCGCAAGCCAGACCCTTTAGCCAAAATTCAGTTGTTACATGATGCACCGATTCTCTAAGCTCGGCTGCCAGCATAGTAGCATGCTTGACAATTTTCGTCCGTATTTCAAGCCAAGGTCCCGCTCCTGCTGAGGATAGGGTTGTTCACATTCTTAGAGGGCAAGCCCCCATTACTGCAGTGACCGACTCCGTGCATTTCTCCCTCTGTCAGTCCACCCACTCTTTTATTTAAAAAAGCGTCTTTTTAGGAAGTCTATCCAGCCCATCTTATTTGTTTTCCTACACTAACATCCTCTCTGACGAGAGGCTACTTGCATGAAAGTGGGGTGTACATGTAGAGTGAAGAGAGGGGTGGAGTTGCTACATGCGTGCATGTCAATATATCTGTTCACTAGGGAGGGGGCTGGAGAACTACAAGAGACGCGCGACCCAGTGCGTTTCGAGTCTAACGCCTGATGCGCATTGACACGGAAATCATAAACGAATTATTTTCATCCTTTATAACTTATATGTGAAGGAAGGCAAGCTACCCCCCCCCCCCCCCCCCTACACACCATTCTTGTTGCCACAGATTTTAACCAGTTTTTGGACACTAAGACGGAAGTCTACAATTAAACTAAAGTCCTTAGACTGGTACATTCGTGGCAAGGTCGACAGAGTTGCCTCACTGCCTCCATACGTCACCTGGGATCCAAGCCAAAACATTGTTGACTACCGGAGTCTTCTTTTAATGTACTAAAATGTATGCAAGTTTATGAATTTTTACACAGGTGGAGCTGAAGGGGTACAAAAGCCATTAATGAAAAGGATGTTGGGACTGAGAGATCCTTGTCAAAATCAGAACCAGATCTGTCAACTCAGCAGTACAGAGCGATCTGGAAGAATGTGACAGTGGATGGTTCAGAAAAAAAGGCAGCAGAAGGCGACTGAAGCAGCACTTTTCTTTGATTTCGAGAACTCAGTATGAAGGTTCTGGAAGTCTGGAGCATTCTGACAAAATTCTGCATGGTACATACTAAATGACAGTGAGCTGATGTCATCTTTTTTGTGGGAAGCCAGATCGAAAGCAAAGGAGTCTCATATCAACGGGGGGCCATCTCCAGCTCTGCATTCTCACGGACAGCTCTGATCAAGCCTTTGTTAGAGTACAACGTCTGGTGTTGAAATACTGCCTGTCAACGAACAGTATAGGTTTCATCAGCATTGCCAAGAACAGCTTGGAGGCACACGCCACAGCTGCCTTCCAATGGGTGGTTCTCCAGCGAGTTCTTTGATGCCCTTGGCAACAGTACATGGGTCTCAGACCTGACGGTGGACAGTCTTCATCAGTATTTCCACAATTAGCCAGCAACACTAAAGCAGTCTACACTCCGAGTTTTCAATGCACCAGTCTGTGTCCATTTATCATCTTTTTTCTTTTAGGAAACGCTAATGAAAGGATGCACATTTTGCTTTCCCTACAGCTTTTAGTGTCAGCTATTGTTTGGAGTAAATCATCATTTTAATACGACACAGGCCTGGAGACTTTGTAACAAAATCTTTATGATCCGTTTAGCACAAGCTTTCACCTTAGGCTGGGCCCTGAGTCAGGGCACGAGAACAAGTCCGTGTTTGACCGACTTATTGACTTCAATGTCTGAAACACACACACACACACACACACACACACACACAAAGACAGAGAGAGGGGAGGGACAGACAGACAAAAGGTGTTGTAAGCACGGCTGGATGTTGGCTAACCTCTTTGTTGATGGTGTTGTTCTTGTCTTTGTACCTTACAAAGATTTTCTGATACAGGTTGTTTTTCTGGACGAGACGACACAGAACCTCCTGAGGTAATCTTGGGGTGTGTGATTTCTGACAAGAAAAAGAATCAAAATTTCATAGCGGTTCATTTGAAGAAAACGTAAAATAACATGGGTGAGCTTTGGAAAAAAGAACCAAGTAACAAAAAGGTTACTTCAAAAAACGAGAAAAATAACGAAAGGGATGCTCCTGGAAACAAACAAAATGATAAAAGGGACACTTCTTAAAACAAACAAAACATCTCAATGGATACATCTTAAAACAAACTTCTTACAACAAACAAAATACCAAAAGGGGGGTTCTGAACAAAAATAACAGGACTGCTGATGGAAAAGCAAAATAACAAAAGGGACTATTTAAAAAATAAGCAAAATAACAGAAGTGATCGTGCTGAATAGAACTTAGAAGCAATGTAGCAAAAAAGACGGTTCTGAAGAAAAAACACACAAAACAAACAAACAAACGGTTCTAAAAATAAGCAAAGTTACAAGGAAAATGATTTTGAAAAGAAGCAAAACAGAAAGTCATATTCTGAAAAGAAGCAAAAGAAGAGAGGGATGGCCCCTGAAAAGAGTTTGTATGAAAGTTCAGAAATGAAAAGATGCTAAATAACAAATTCTGTCCTCGGTTGAAGACCAAGCACAAAGCAATGCACGCTCACATTTACACAACGGGCTGCCTACCTGGGTACAGCCAATGTTAGAGCGGCCTGCGGGCGCTAATCATTTGTTTCCCGTATATCACTCTGTGTATCATCAGTTACTCAAAGTTTCACTCATTCTTTCGACTGTTTGGAAGGATGAATGCCCTGTGAATACATGTCACCTACACCTGTGGCCAAACTGGCCTTCTCGCCCGAAATCTACTGTTAGTGATGGAGTGTTGCGAGTGCACAAGATTTTATGCATGCATTCATACGCAGAACTTCAGTTGGCAGTCTCATTTGATGGATGGTTTGTGAAAATAAGCAAAATAACTAAAAGAGGGGCTTTCCAAATACAAGAAAGAAAAACAAATGACACAATTCTGAAAAATAAGGGTATGCTTCCGGAAAAGAAGTGAAATAGCAAAAGGGCTTCTAAACAGACGTAAAATGACAAAAGTGTTTCCAGAAAGATGTAAAATGACAACCCGGAGCTTCTGAAAAAAAGTGAAATGACAATGGGATGCTTCTGAAAGAAGAAAAATGACAAACCGGAGCTTCTGAAAAGAAGTAAAATGACAAACTGGAGATTCTGAAAAGAAGTGAAATGACAATGGGATGCTTCTAAAAAGAAGTAAAATGACAAACCGGAGCTTGCGATGCTTCTGAAAAGCAGTAAAATGATAAAGGAGTGCACCCAAGAAAAGCAGGAAAATGACAAAGCGGGTGTTTCTGACAACAAGTGAAGAAACAAAGAAAACATCCAAGAACAACGGAGTACTTCTGAAAACAAAAGAAAAGAAACGGGCGCTTCGGAATAATTACAAAAAAAAAAAAAAATTGGACGCTTCTGAAAATTACAACAGCAAAGGGTTTTCTTCTTGAGTAAAATTACAAACAGAAATTTCAAAAAGACAGATAACGAACGGGTGCTTCTGAAAAGCAAAACAACAAATGGTAGGTTCAACAGCTGAGTAATTGACAGGTACTTCTGACAAGTAGCAAGAAGGGTATTTCTGACAAGTAGCATAAGAAGGGTATTTCTGAAAAGTAACATATGAAGGGTATTTCTGAAAAGTAGCATAAGAAGGGTATTTTCTGAAAAGTAACATATGAAGGTATTTCTGAAAAGTAACATAAGAAGGGTATTTCTGAAAAGTAACATATTTCTGAAAAGTAACATATGAGGGTATTTCTGAAAAGTAACACAAGAAGGGTTTCTCTGAAAAGTAACATAGGTAGGGGCTAGTGATGAAATGGCTAATAACTATGGGAAACTTCTTAAAAATGAAATAACAAATGGGTACTTCCTAAAGTCAAAACAACAAAGAGGCACTTCTGAAGTATTCACTTTTAGGAAGTGTCCCTTCGTTATACCTCTTTGATGCTGTACTTTTCAGAAACAAATGGTACTTCTGAAAAGCACAATAAAGAGGTACTTCTGAAAAGTAAGATAAGAAACGAAACTTCCTGCAGGTACAAGAACAAAAAAGTACTTTTTGAAAGGTAAAATGATGAAGGAGTATTTGAAAAGTGATGAACAAAGAGGCCCTTCTGAAAATAAAATAATAAAAGGGTAATCAGAAATTTAAAATGACAAGTGATGCTTCTGGAAATTAAAATAATGAAGGGACATTTCCAGAGAAGTAAAAATAACAAAAGGGTATCCCTGAAAAAAACAATTAACGAAGGGTACCTGTAAACTACATCCAAATCACAAGCAGGCACCTCTGATATGTAGAAAAATAACAATGGGCCGCTTCTCGAAGGTAGCCAAAAAAAGCAAGGATGCTTCTTGCTGTGATAGTAAGCAGCATAACACAGTGGTGCTTCTGAAAAGAAGCAAAATACCGAACGGGTTCATTTGCTTTCAGTAGACTGGTCGTTTAATGCGTGGAAAAAGCTATGCTGCGTCGTCAGAGTGAATTGAAATAATAATCATAATAATAATAATATTAATATTAATAATAATGCTGAATTATGATGATGATGATGATGATATGAATAATAACAATGACTAATAACGATTATGATAATGATAAAGAATCTAGAACATATCATCAAAGCATACATAACCGCATTTTCCCCGACGCTACTTATTACATTCGAACCTTTGAAACAAACACATGCGCAGACTAACAAACTTGCACTGGTGTGTACACACACACACACACACACACACACACACACCAGGTACGCGCTTGGAGACTATGCGCACAGAGACAGATAGACAGACATGCAGACAGACAGAGAAATATGCGTTTATGACACCAATCTGACGATGACGGTGGACGCTGAGCATTGCTCGAAGACTTATAGCGCGCGCGCGCGCGCACACACACACACACACACACACACACACACACACACTCTCTCTCTCTCACACACACACACATCTGTGGTCCAATACTTACTCTCTAGCACCTTCATGTCCATGGGCAGTTCAAAACGACTAGCTTGCTGGGACAGAGCCATCCTGGTGTGCAGCCAATTCTGCGGCCGGTACTTATTCTGTCACACAAACAACCCATCAAGTTGAGATCCAAGCCATCAGACTGTTTGTAAAGGGCACTTTTACTATAATAAAGTCATGTTGTTTTGATCGTTACCACCACAAGGGCAAAGTATTATTTATGAATGTTGTCGGCAATTGATGTATTCAAGCTCTGTAAATGTGTGTGTGTGTGTGTGTGTGTGTGTGTGTGTGTGTGTGTGTGTGTGTGTGTGCGCAATCCATGTACAGACATGTTTATACAATTATAATACACGTTCATAAGCACAAAACAGATTGCAACATGTACTAACAGATGACCACATACGAAGCGAGCGTTGTGATTACAATTCACATGCACAAATGAACATTTTCACACACACACACACACACACACCATGCCTCTCACAGAACCAACACGCACAAACTCTTCTCCAAACGTCCGACATCTAATCCCTTGACATACAGAGAGAGAGAGAGAGAGCGAGCGAGAGAGAGAAAGAGAGAGAGAGAATCGCTGCGCATGAATCACAATGTCGACGACGACAACCCTCCATTATAATTCAATAGGCAGCATGAATTACTAGGACAGCACTAGATCTGCTTTCTTTCCTCTCCGTCAAACCACATACCCGAGTCCTTTCCTCTGCACTGATCCGCGGTCTTCAAGCGTTTATCAGCAACAATTCTCCTTGTCATCTGAACTACCGAATAGGGCCTATTGTGTAGTTCGTCTAGAAGCCGGAGAATTCTGGATGGCTGACTGATCGAAAGCACAGCACTAGGCCTACTTAATTCTTTTGCGTCACAGGCTAAATGACGTCATGTAAAATGAGAACAACAGAAGCCCAAATGACGAGTGATTCGATTTAGGTTAGCCTATCATTCTGAGGATGGTCATTGCTGCTTGTATCTCTACATTGTCAGAATCTACAGCGAATCGAGACCCCCCCCCCCCCCCCCCCCCCCCCCCAAGCCTACAAGACCATGGTGTGCTCCCCCAGCTGGAGTATGCGTGCGAAGTGTGGGATCCGCACACTGTCAACAGCATACAGTCCCTTGAGAAGATCCAGAGGAGGGCTGCCCGCTGGGTAGTAAACCGCTACCATCAAACATCGAGCGTGGGAGAAATGCTTGACCAGCTGAGATGGACATCACTGGAAGATCGGCGAAGAAGAACCCGCCTGACAACAATGTACAAGTACCACCATGGTGACATCATGATCGAGACCAACCGTGCGCCAAGACTCCTGAAAACTGGATACGCCACTCGGCACTTTCATGAACACCAGTAGCCTACGCCATAGAGTCCAGCTGCAGAAACTACCGAAAATGCTCCTTCTTCCCCCGCACCACCGAGGAGTTTAATAAGCTCCTACCTGAGGCAATTCAATCAGCCTCGGTGGTGGACTTTCAGTCCTACCTCTGATCCTTCACACACACCCTCCCACCCCACATCCCCCCCCCCCCCCATCCCTTCCAGTCCCACCCTCTGATCCTACCACACACCCTCCTTCCCCCCCCCATCCCCCCCCCCATCCCCTCCCACCCCATGCTAGAGTACAAACCCTCCCCACCACACTCCAAAGTAGGGCCTACCAAAGTATGGTTAGAGGTCTGAAATAGTGGGTGTGGTGGCCCCCACTTCCCCTGCCCACTGTCCATGCAGTTAGGTAGTGAGCACTGACTGCATAAACTGACCCACAACTCCCACAGCAAACTGGAACCCCTTTGTAGATGTCAGAATCTTCAGCTTGATGAGGGCGGGCAAATAATGAAAAAGAAGAAGAAGAGAAAAAGAAGAAGTCTAAAGCAGAGGACACAATTATAGAACAGCTAGCATTTGCGGTGACGTCCAGTCAGTGACTTTTCCATGTAAATGTGGTGTAGTTGATAGCAGTAGTTGTAACAGCGCTGGCAGTATAGAGAGGCTTCCTCAAAACCTAGCTGAAGTTCAGACGTGTCCAGGAAATTTTCCAATGTGTTAGCAGATGATGCTACTTTGAGATGAAGTGACCGCGAGTTCTGTGGATTTCCTAACTCTAACGGCCAAAACTCTGTTTACGCTTGTAAGTATTGGAACACTGCTGTATTTTATCCTCTCGATTTCTAGTTTTATCATAAAATGATAATGAAAAAGAATGAGTCAAAGCTAGCATATTCTAATTGAATTTTAGAAAATACTTTGCACGTCTCAATTAGATCACTTTTTACACACCAACCATATGACGAGAGTAAATTTCAATCGTCATCTGCCTTTATAGTCCATACCTTTACATTCTTTGACCGTTTTGGTTGCTCTTCTCTGTACATGTTGTACAGATTGTGATTGGTGTTTATGGTTGCCATATCATATACCCCTATTCTAGTTTCCAGAGATAAACCTGATGATCGTTTTATGAGACTAATTCACCATTTACTTTGCTCAGTTCACAATTACGTCATCACAGGGCCCACCCCAGTGGACTTGGAAGATACACACACACACACACACACACACACACACACACACACACAGAGAGTGTGTGTGTGTGTGTGTGTGTGTGTGTGTGTGTGTGTGTGTGTGTGTGTGTATTATGAAGCACCCATTTTCACACACACAAAAAATCTATGAACCAGGATGTCTCAAAAATACATTGTTACTGGTGCTGTGATGGGACTCCTTGAAGGAAATATGATACATGTCTAGTCAGTCTGTGACCAGCTGCATGGCTCCTGAAGGAACAAATGATATGACACCCAACTCCTAGATTTCAGCTAATAGGAGAAAATGCAGCAGAAACAACAGACTGACGTCCTGAAAATGGATTTTA